>JAQQZR010000035.1:349602-362930 GCA_030068235.1 Notoglanidium macrostoma | reverse complement strand
GCAAAGTGTACACAATCAAAGAGGGGCTGTTAAATGGCACAAGAGAAAATTATAGCTAGGACAAATGATAGAGGGAGGGAGGGAGGGAGGGAGGGAGAGAGAGAGAGAGAGAGAGAGAGAGAGAGAGAGAGAGAGCGAGAGAGAGAGAGAGAGAGAGAGAGAGCGAGCGAGAGAGAGAGAGAGAGAGACAGAGAGACAGACACAGAGAGAGAGAGAGAGCGAGCGAGAGAGAGAGATAGAGAGAGCGAGAGAGAGAGAGAGAGAGACCCACCCACCCAGAGAGCACGGCCAATTTGACTCCCCTGGCTCGAGGCCACTGAGGGATAAAAAAAAAAAAAAACCCTTTATTATTCATAGTCCTACACAATTTTTGCTGATTTGTGTATTTGAATACTGGCTCAAATGGAAAATGTTCCAAGGTCAAAGCGCAACACTTTCCAACCCACTGTTTGGTTGCTGTAATTAATTAATATGCTGAATTTACAAGCTAATGCCTGACTGACAAGCTGAAGTGCTCTCACACTGTGCTCTCACGTCACTGCTCCATGCTTCTGTGTGGCCAGAAAAATAAATGTCGCTGTGCTTTGGATATTATTTATGTTTAGATATAAATTGCAAGTCAGCAATGATGATGCAACACAACTGACATTCTCATTAGGAACGGTAGGGCATTTAAAGGGTGACGTTTTCTGAAAATTGGAACGATTTGTACACGTTCTATGATTTACACAAACTTGCGTTACATACTCATCAGCCACATGTTAAAGGAACATCTGCTGGGAACCTCCGGAAGGTGGTAAAGGGGAGCCAATGGTTTTAAACTGCTCAAAAAGCAGAGAGCCGAGGACTCCCACATCACACTAGAGTTGTCTTTCTCTTAATAGTACATGAAGGCTTTCAGCTTAAAGGGTAATCTCTGGAACAAGCCGTTACACCTGAGCCGACTGCTCTTCTTAAAGACCGTGGTTGCGAGTCAAGTGGTGCTGACAGGAGATATGAGATCTGACACATCAGGTAGGAAATAGGTCACAGTCAGCATCACGGCTCAACACAGAGCTCTGAACAGTGACACGTTATACCGTGGTACGTTTATGGTAGAGATATACAATAATTTAAAAATCGTTAATTAAATAATTTTACGCTTTTCTGACATGCCTGAGAGCTACACAACATCACCAAATCACCATAATTCTGGTTCAGATCAGGTATTATTGCTAAAGAAAAGGTTACTATAATCATTATTGCTCGGATAAAGGATATGTGGCATTAATCTTTATCTCAGAAATTGACTAAATGATTTTCAGCTACAGTATATTCGTGAAGCATGTGATTTGAAAGTGTTATTTATTGAAGGCATTTATTTATTGAAATGACAAGATGAGAAGAAACTAGGCCTTGAAAAGATTCTGACTTACAGTAACAAGACTTCGCAAGGAGGAACAAAAACAACAGGCAGAAATAACCAAAGTACTGAAGGGCTGGGAAAAGACACGGAACAGGTGAACACATTAGGCTAATCACCCGATCACAGCATCGCAAGGGTGAAGACGGGACTAAACAGAACAAATGCACATGACGTGAACGCGAATCAAAGCAACACGAGAAGGGGACTCTGTGAACACCTGCATTTCTTGACGTGAAAGCGACGGAGGGAAGCAAGTTCCGGATAGCAAATGAGCTTAAACTTAGCCATGTTTGGTCTGAATTTTTCTGACTTGATCGATATAGCATCTCTCAAGCATTTAAAATCCGAATCAAAGTGAAACAAAAGTCTTCCAGATATAAAACAGTAAAAGAGGCAAACGAAAAAAATATGATACGATATATCACATAAAAAAGTGAGTCAAAATGGAATAAAAGTCAATAATAAAAATAACAGAAACTTAATGTAAAATTAGGATGCCAGAAAATGTAAGGCGAATTATATACAACAATTAAAAGCTGAAGTTAAAATTGAAAGTACTGTTTTTATATAGAATAAGCACTGGATAGACTGCACTAAAAAGAGATCCGCTGCAGTTTAACTGGTCGTTCCAGATGATTATGTCGATTGATTTATCTCCAGTTTTATTGTGGAGGTAAAGACTGCTCTTTTTGTGGGTCATGAATGATCACTCACACTAACACGCTCTGATGTTAAACGGTGGAGCGACTATGCAAAACGTGTGAAGATTGGCAGGTCTGGTAATGTAATGTAATATAATCGGAGTAAATGTCACTTGATATCCTGGCAGTGTAAGATTCTGTTCATGGTACAGCGCGGCGTCTGGAAAGGTTACAGGATTCGGAGCAATTTTTATTCTCTCGGATCTTGTATTGTCGGCAAAAGCAAAGTCCTCAAAGCGGTCTCCCTTGGAAGAAGAGCATAATTAATCGTGTGTACTGTTGGGCTTCATTTTCCTCCAAACCAGAGGGGACAGCTGCCCGGTGTACGCCGGAGGCTAGTCACGTCATACACATTCCTCCACACGACAGCCGCCTCTTCCCCGTATGCCAGTGTGAGCTGCTCGTCCGAGGGAATGGAGAAAGCCACGGAAGACCCATAACAACCTTTTAAATTGTCATTTAAGCACAGCTGCATGGGGAGATGTAGATATCCAACTGGCACCTCATTTCATTTAACTCATTTCCATTTAACATGATAAAATATGGTCATTAAAATAATACAAAATCGATGCGTTTCTGCTCGTTTCACCTCACACAGAAATCCGACAGTCATTATCCATACTGGGTGATTAAAATGTGCTTAAACCTGGAACATCCTGCTGATTACTTCATGTCCTCCTCCTTTACTGTCACCCTCTTGCTATTCCTCTCTCTTTTTCATTCACTGTGTGTCGCATTTCTGGACTCAAATCCTTGGCAGGTTGAGAGAACTAACTAAAGACGGAGAGACAGCAAGAGTATGAGCGCAGATCAGTGTTATATAAGTGAGGATGACTCACACATGACCGTCGGCTCACTGATCTAATCCAAATTTCTCTCGATCAGAGCAAGCAGGACCAGACAGCATGGGGAAAAAAGTCAAGCAGCGTGCATGCATCATGTTTTATACATACGCAACAAGAGTTAAGAGGAAAATCATGTACTGTATCACACACTGTAATTAAAACGTGTATAATTCACACGACAGCACTCGGGTACCATAATCTGTTATGTTCTCTACATTCTGAGAATTTACACCAGGGAGTTGGAAGATCACATAAGAAAAGAAAAGAACAACTTATAATTAGCGCGTACATTCATCAGGAGAGTTCGTTATTGCGTTGTTTTAGAGTGAATAAAAAAAAGAAAATCCACTAAACTATACATGAATAACTGTGTATTAAATGTAAAATAAATGCTAACCATTTTCCAGATTATTATTAGCTAAAAAAACATTAACCATGTTTCCATTTAGATAATACTTACTAGCAATGGTTTATTTAGGTAATATTACCTAGTTATCAAATGCTGTACGGTATCATTAGCTGGCTGTATTTGGTGACACTAACCATGTTTACAGTTAGGTAAAACTAACTAGCAGAGGAAACGCCAGCGGTATTTCCATTTAGTTACCAATATTTCAGTCCGCAGGAGTGATGCTAGCTGTCTCTTCATTTAGATACACATGGGAAACACCAGTGACCTTCTTTATTTAGCTAACATTTGCTAGTTATCAAAAGTAATGCTAGCTACATATGGTAACGCTAGTTGTGTTGTCACTGAAGTAAAACTAATTAGATTAGCAAACACCAGCATAATTCTAAGATATTAGACTGCCAAAGTTAAATTAGTCATCTTTCCATTTCCATACGCAGGAGTTCGACCAGTGATAGTTTCTTTAGCTAACATTAGTTATCGAAGGTAATGGTAGCTAGCTAGTTAGGGTAACACTAGCCATGTTTTGCTGAGGTAAAACTAGTATTTCCATTTAGTTAGAAGTATGTCCACTTGCAAGAGTAACATTAGCCATCCTTTCCATTAAGATAAGCATGAGTTATACCAGGGATATTTTCATATAGCCAGGATAAGCTGTTTGTCAGCGATAATGTTACTGATGTTCTCATTCCGCTAACACAAGGGTTGGAATTCAATTCCTCAAATGATCCATAATATCTCACCTCTCTTTTCTTCTTTTTTTAAGATTAATATTCTTCTGTGAATGCTGAAAAAGGGCTTTTGTATCTTTATTTTCCTCAGAGAATGTGTATTAAATTGAGTGTACCACTTTGTGTGCAGTTAGTCAGGCTGTGCAGAGAGCCATGTGCTAAAGCGATGGAACCTCACACGTCTCACACGCCTACAGCAGCCGCTAATGACGCAGCAACTTTCAGCTCAGCTAGAGAAGAAATGAGATATTTATTACGCTTACACTTGGACACAGCAGTGGATAGATGGGTTTTCTGTCAATCAACGGTGCAAATCAGCGATACTCTATTTTGAATGCCCTGGTTCACGCATATATCATATACTTTCTGTCTTCTATGAAACGTGACTGAGAAAGCAAGCTGTTTCAAAACACAAGCTTTTCCATATCAGGGAATTTGTACATTTGTTACATATCATGTAAAATTTGATAACCAACATTGGAAGTGATCAGAGTATCAATGTCACAGCAAGGTCAAATGTCTGAAATAGTTTTATTTTAATAGATTCCTCCCTGTTTGATGTTTATTTTAAGAGTATTTTAGGCATACAAATTAGTAGAAGGACTAGATTTATCAGTGGTGGAGGCTTCCTGGTCACTACTCTGGTATGGAGTTCTGCTTCTTTTGGGATTTATGTTCTAGAACGATCAGAATCTTTAAAGTGCCACATGAAAGTAAAAACCTTGAGCCACTTTTTTCTTGTCCTGATGAATGCACCAGAGATGGAACTGAATATGCATGTGTTGTTGAGATTGAATATATAAAATATTCTAAATTAATACAAATGAGGCGTTACCACACAATAAGTCAAAAAAAAAAAAAGGTTTGTCTTTTTTAAATTTGGTCTTGCCAACATGAGAAATTAGCAAAAATGTTTAGTGTAAAATCAGCTGTAAACTTCGATGTGTTAGCTGAAATTATTGCACAGCAGCCAGACATATTTATAGGCTGTTTTACAGTATAATATTTTGGTGATGGATGTATTCACAGAAAAGCAACATGTCATTTCACATCACTATATCGGAATCAAAACTTATCTTTTACAACACTAGACTCATTTTGTGGTGACGCCCCAAACATAGCTACGAAAATTACAAGTGCTATACCTTCTTTTAGAGATTTTCACGTTCTTGCAATGAGCTTGAAGCTTGTGTGCAGGGTTGCCAGGTTTCGATAAAATCTCCACCTCAACAGCAACTCGAAAATCACATGAAAGACAAAACAAACCAGTTCCAAAGTGGAGGCACATTTGTGTACAACATTGTGTACGCAATTGCTAACTTGCGTACAAGGTAACAGTGGTGTGCACGCATTTCTGATTTATTTATGCAGTCGCTGCTCCATACAGTTCACACGCCGTGCAGGAATACTGGCTGGATCTCAATATCGCATATTCACTGTGCTTGTTTTAAGTCATTGTCAAAAGAAATCGTTTCACAAATTGATACTGGCATTATAATGAAATGCTGCTTAAAGGATCCCATTTTGACTCACATGCCCCTTTTCAGTTCAAGGGCTGGTTCGAAGCCGGTGCCTAATTTTAAACCAGTTCTTGGCATTTGGACGGCCAGAGAACTGGCTCTTGATCAGGAAAACTGGTTCGAGAGCTGCACCAACACTTTGCTGGTCTAGAACAAAGAACTGCCTATGTCAGAGGCTGGGGGCGGGATTACCGTGACCAACAAGACAACCCCAAAATTTGTGCTGTTTAAAAAAAAATAAATAAAAAAAATAAAAAATAAAAACCAACCAAACTAACAAAAAAAAAAACAGAGCTAGTGTAGGATCTAGTCTCCTAATCCAGAGAAAAAGAGACGATGCAGTCTGCAGCTGTTGTTGTGCTTGTCGCTAGCATGGCTAAAGGCATGGCCGGGAAAGCGGAGATGTAATGACGAGGTTCTATGGTGGTTCTCTAACCTGTGGTTATTAGAAGGTTTACAAGTTCAACCAATTCCGACCCGGTGCAGAAGTAGCACCTGTCCTCGTTGGTGGAAAAGGGGGTAACAGAAGCACTATGAGGGCATCTCAGTTTCTTAGTAAATTCTAAGTAACAACTTAAAAACTTAATTAATTCTGATCAAGTAGGTGGCTGCTGTTGTCAGTTTCTTAATTTAGGACCTTGTTTTGAAACAGTTTGACAGATATACAGAGAGACAGTCACAGATAGACAGGCAGAAAGAGAGGCAGTCAGTCTGACAGGTAGACAGAGACAGACGGACGATCTGACAGACGGATTAACTGACATGTAGACATGGAGTGATTTAAATGTGAATGAGATTAGTGTTTAACTGACGATTTGAAACGTCATCACTCAGATCAACAAAATAAACACAACACCTCCGAACATGAACACAGGGTCAGGGGTCTTTCATTGTGAAAGATGTTCATCATCTTGTCCAGTTTTATTAATTTCACCCCTCATACAGGAAGTCAGAGGATAAACAGCAGAACAGTGAGATTTTATCTGTACATTTACATTCATCTGAATATATTATAAAAACTATTACACACTAATAAAAAAACTGACCTCCCAAAATGCATTCTGCACCACATTCCCCACAGCGCTCGTTTAGATATGCGGAGGAAACGTGCCGGCGTAGTTACACACCGTTTCCATGGAAACAGGACGAGGTGCTGCTCAGGAAGCACTTGAATTGGACATGTCCCGTTCCTTTGGAAACTTCGCGCGACTCCGCAGCCACGTTCACTCGCTGCACTGTACAGAAGCACGCCGCTCCGAGTTCTTCTTTATATAGAAATGGTTTAGTGTAAAAATAACAAACATTGCGTGTAACAAAGTTCATCTTCCAAATCTTGTGTCGGGTGAAGAACTCGATTTCATCTTCATCACGTCCAGAGAGCTCTCACTTCTCGCCTATTTACTCACCGACAGCAACAGATTGATCTGCAAGGAAACAGGAAAAAAAAATCACTTTCCACAGCTGATACTTACAAACAGCTGTCGGTCTCTCTCCATCTGTCTCTCCCCATCTCTCGGTCACTTTATCTGTTTAGTGGACTGTCTTACATCCATCTGTCTCTCCATGTTTGTATCTCCAGCTGTCTCTCTGTCTCACTCCATCTGTCTGTATCTCTATCCATTATGCTGAGTCTGACTGTCTCTCTCTCTCAGTCTGTGTCTCGCTATCTGTTTCTCTCTCCAGCTGACTGTCTATTCATCTGTCTGCCTTTGTCCATCTGTCTGTCCATGTTTGTCTCTCCATCGGTCTATCTCGGTTTCTGTTTGTCTCTTTAACTGCCTGTCTCTCTCCATCTCTTTGTCCTGACTTTCAGTTTGTCTCTCCAATTGACTGTCTTCTTTATCTGTCCGTCTGTCCACCAATCTTTCTCTCTGTCCATCTGTCAGTCGTCTTCTTGTTTTACTCAGCAGAGGTTTAATAACAGAAGACTGATCCAGGATCAGTTAAGAAATCCTCCATCCTGTAGCATGACTCAGGCGCGAGGAGCCACGGGCACACACGGGCACACACGGGCACACACGGGCACACACGGGCACACACGGGCACACACACCTGTTCCATGGAGGGGCAGGCGATGATCTGCAGGTCTTCTCCGCTGTACTCCTCCTGCAGCAGCGTGTGGAGCTTCAGGAACATCTGCTGGATGTTATTCTGGAACCACACAGGATCAGGGATCAACAGCATGGAGGTGTCATGTGAAACTAGGTGAACGACTGGTTTACATTCACACATGTTTACAGTATGAGGAGCAGGGACTCAGAGTCAGGATAAAAGAAAATAACTCGGACTCGCCAGCCAATCAGAAACGAGTACTTCCTGTGGCCATTACTGGTCTTAAACATACAATACTCTCAGTTGCACGTTCTAGAAACACACATATTGATGCTGAATGTACGTGTGTCTGATGGGATGACGTGAACAAGTGCGTCTCACCTTGACAGGTTTGAACAGGATGAACTCCGTGTCTCTGTTCGCCAGGTACAACGTCATGCTCTGTAACGTCAGCGGCAGTTTAGTCTTCATCACCCGATATGTGGACATCACCAGGTCGTTGATCTTCGCTGCACATGAACACACATCAGGTTTTTTTGAGTAAGTCACTCACTGAGAGACAAATAAATATAAACTCACCGGGCTGAGCCCAGGGCTGCTGGGAGAGCTGGTAATTCGGCCCTCCTCCAACCGCCATCGCCTTCAGTGCAGACACCTGAACAGGCATAGACATGTGTCAGTGATATACACCATACAGCCAAAAGTAAGTGCACCCCTGACCATCACACCCATGTGTCAGTCTTCCCCAGACTGCTGACACATAATCGTATAGAACGTCTCTGTGTGCTGCAGCGTTACAGTTTCCCTTCACTGGAACTACAGGATTTAAAACCTGCTCCAGCATGACATTGCACCTGTGCACAAAGCAGCTCCATGGAGACATGGTGTTCAGGTTAAGGTTGGAGTGGAAGAACTGGAGTGTCCTGCACAGAGCCCTGACCTCAACCCCACTGAACACCTTTGGGATGAACTGGAACTGGAGCCTCTTCGACATCCCAACATCAGCGCCTGACCTCACTAATGCTCCTGTAGCTGCATGAACACAAATCCCCTCAGCCACGCTCCGACATCTAGTGGAAGCCGAACAGCAGAGTGGAGCGCGCTATAACTGCACAGGGGGGTAAATCTGGACTGGGATGTTCAACATGGACATATGGGTGTGATGGTCAAGGGTGTACATACTTTTGGGCATGTCGTGTAGCGCTGCCTAACATAGACCAAAAGCATCAAAATGACTTATATGCTTTATTACGTGTGTGTGTGTGTGTGTGTGTGTGTATGTTCCAAACCCACCTTGTTGTGAAACTCCTCCAGATTTCCCACGAACATGCGAGTCTGCTGCTGAATAAACTGCTCACAGCTGGACTTCAGGTGCCGGTCCACATCCTTCTTCGAGTCAATGTAGTGCTCTTTGATCTCCGGAGTTCCCTAATATATGTGTGTGTGTGTGTGTGTGTGTGTGTGTGCGCACAAAAACACTCACTCAGAACCCACCACACAAACCGGTATAAACACATGCAGAAACCCCTGAGCGCCCGGCGCCGGTACCTCGAGCAGGAACTCCAGGATGGCGTTGTGGCTGTTGAGACGGAAGAATTTGGGCACAGCTTTGGGGTTCAGGATCTTAAACGCAGCGTCTGAGCAGGAAAACAGATCACATTAGATAATATTACTGCTGTGTGGCGCTGCTGAGCTCTGAACGATAACATGGTTAACTTTTCCTAAATACATTTGTAGGAACTCAAAGCACTATAAAGACTCCAACACACACTTTTAGACAGAAAACTATTAGTAGGATGTGTCGAAGGTTAATTATCCTACGATGCACAGACACCATTTGGTTTATTTAGGAAAAACAAATCGGTGTTTAACGTAAGCACCAGGAGGCCAGGAACCTCTAAATAGAACAGGGACTACTGGAGTGGAGCTTTCTCTCCCGAACACTGTTTAATTTAGTTAATAAGCGTGCTTTACTTCAGATATAGCACTAGTAACGTTACGATAATGCTGTTGCTAGGCAACCAGCCAACATGGCTGCTGTAAGGCTCTCCTTACTGCGATCTGAATGGAAAAGAAGCAAACAATCATTTATACTTTTAAACTGCGTTTCCCGCCACGTATGCTTTTTTTGTTCGTTTGTTTTGGTAACAAGACCAACCTCTGGTTTTCTTCAGGTCCAGTGAGATTTCTTTAATGGCAAAATCGGTGTGGAAAGGAGCGATCTGCTCTCTCATAATGAGGAGGTGCTTGATGAGGAAGAGCTGCCCGTCAATTTGACTCTGTGAACATTGAATAATAATAATTAAAAAAAAAGGCTACAGTAAAAATATTTTCAATTGAGCACTAAACAACATTTATAGAAAGATAATGGACTAGCAAACATGGACATAACCTCCTATATAGTAAATAAAAATTTTCACCTAGCTACATATTTGACATATTTAATAGATTTGAGCTTCAGTTTAAAAGCTGATAATTTATTGTTCCACTCCAGATTAGCAGCTCGGAGTTATGAACACCGTTCTTAAATCTTCTTAAACTAAGGTATTAAATGTATCTAGCTGATTCGAAAGCAAAGAGTCCTACATGTTATTAGAAATGAACGGGTTTATAAAATCTCCTACACCGTGTCCTGTGTTTCCGTTCTCATCCCAGGAGCTCCCTGCTGCCTCGGCTCATTTAACTTCTGCCTGAATTCTAAGTATTTGTGAGGTGCTGCTATTCCTCCTCTTCCTCGTACCAACCTTCCTAGAAATGAGTAATCATCATCTATCTACGCCAGTTACGTGTTAGTCATCGCTGATATCTGATCACATCGTCTCTAATGGTGACTCTAATAGCTGCCTCGACTCTGTAATGTGATCCTTCAGTAAAGATGACCGGACCTCATCGTAAGTAGCTCAGTGCGTCAGAGAGGAGATTGCAAATTCAAACCACACCTCTGCTGTCTCCTCACCTTGTTCTTCAGGATGAATTCACAAGCTTTAAGCAGAGACAGGATACAAGCGGACAGCGCTTCCTGAGACAAACCCTGAAAAACGGCCCTCTGGGAAAGAAGAGTCAACAAACATCGAGCTTAAAAAGAAACACATTTTTACAAGCAGTACTGGAAAATCCGTCAACCTGCACCTACATAAATTATATCTGTATAGATCATCTGATAGGGTGTGTGTGTGTGTGTGTAGACTCACATCAATGCAGCGGT
Organism: Notoglanidium macrostoma; assembly: GCA_030068235.1. NCBI lineage: Eukaryota > Metazoa > Chordata > Actinopteri > Siluriformes > Auchenoglanididae > Notoglanidium > Notoglanidium macrostoma. Next base: position 352,062 of record JAQQZR010000035.1, on the reverse strand, counting down.
AGAGTTTAGATAAACACAATAAAGTGCGCCTGACCGTTGGATACCACATTCCGTGTAGATCAGCAGGAGAAACGCCCCCTAGTGGAGGAACAAACATTTAAACAGTTCAAACTTCTTAAACAGCTAATAAGAAATAGCCCCATTCTGGCCATGTCCCAGATCACACCAGGTCTAGCACTCTTCAGTAATACAATTTAGGCAATTAACTGAAGTTAAATAATAATAACCATAAAAAGCAAATTCTATTTCCGACTTAAATAAAAATTCACACCTGTGTTTCCGATCTTCCTGGGGTCAGATTCCTCCAGCTGGACATCGCTGAAGGAGGTGTCGAGTTTCACCTGCTCCTCTTTCAGAGACTGGGCAATTTTCTGAAACATAAAAGCACTTTTGCATTAGAATTTTTAATCATAAAAACTGGGTGTGTTCAGAATTCTCTGTAAACTAGATATTAATCAGGCAAAGCCCTTAATTTTTTTTTCCCTCAAAACCATCTATAGAGTGATGTTGAAAGTACTAGTCTAGAATAATTACTGCACACTGTGAACGTGTGTGTGTGTGCGCGTGTGTGTGACCTCCATCATCTGCAGCTTGTCGGGGTAGGCGAGGTCTCCCGGTGCTGGGTTGTAGCCGCTGATGTCCGTCTGGATGTAGATGTGTGTTCTGTAGACCAGCCGCTCCTGAACATCCTCCAACATCTGTTTCACCACGGCATCAAACGCACACAACTGCACCGCTACACACACACGCGCGCACACACACACACACACACACACACACACACACGAGGCCAACATGCAAGTCATCTCTGAGTCAGCTTTCCCAGCCTTCCCATCTAAGCTCAAAGACCGGGATTAAACTCTGTACCGTTATTGTGCACATGATCCTCCAGCATCTCGTTCTTTAAGATGCTGCAGAGTTCCGACAGAGTCTCCAGGTGGACCACGTGGATGATGAGCGGCCGGAAAACGTCATACAGAGACACACACAGCTTCTCTAGCAGCTCGCTGAAGGAGAACACACGTTCGTCAAAGTAAAATGTGATGACATCATCAAAACTGCACCATCAAAACAGTCAAAAGAAAGAGTTCAGCTTCGTCCCAAATCACCCAACCGTTCTCCTAAACAGTGCATACTAATCAGCAAATCCTTCTAGTTACCACGACAACAGGCCACCCCCTGTGGCTACACACTGCCTTCAATAAATATTTGCCCCCTTATGGAACTTTTCCCCATTTTGCAGTGTTACACCAGGAACTGAAAGGGACTTAACCGGGTTTACAGGTCATGAATCCACCCAAAACAGAACAGAACACTGCAATCAATACAGTTTGCAAAATTATTTACAAACAACATGTAAGTATTCACCTTGTTACTGTGAAACCACTGATGGTGCCATCAGAAGTGACATAATTAGCTAATTACAGGGTCACATGACCTCAGTATAAATATACCTGTTACTGGAAGAACTCTGAGATTGTTGAAGAACATACTTAAACACACAACATCAAGGAGACCAAGGAGCTATGAAAACAAGTCCAGGACTCAACTCTAGAAAAGTGTTAATCAGGATTTTGCTATTAAAAAATATACCTAGGGTTAGCATCCTGGTGGCTACCACCACCATGCTTCTGTACAGTAACAGGGTAATGAGGGGTTAATCTGAGGCTACCACCACCATGCTTCTGTACAGTAACAGGGTAATGAGGGGGTTAATCTGAGGCTACCACCACCATGCTTCTGTACAGTAACAGGGTAATGAGGGGTTAATCTGAGGCTACCACCACCATGCTCCAGAGTGTTTTCAGGGTGATGAGCAGTGTTGGCTTTCTTTGTGACGAGGCCGAAATGTTTGTCTCCAACATGCCTTTTGTAAAACTCCAAACATCCCCCAAACACACACACTTACACACACACACTACAACATTATGTTTTACTTTGTGCACATTCATGACATGACCCCTGTTACGGCCGTTTCAGTTCCAGGCTGAAACACCACAGCACTGACAGGACACGGAGAGAATCAAGGCTGCGTCACTCACTCCAGCTTGACTGTAGGTTTGGAGAAGAATTCGTTATAAAGCTGATGTTCATCCTGACACACGTGCACCATGAAAGCACAGCCGCTGCGCACCTGAACACACACACACAAAGAAAAACAGCACTGCAGTCTTTAAACACTGGCATGTCAGAATTATTCAGCAGCTTGCATGCAGTTAGCATGAAGAAAAAATCTGCATGAAGGAAAACATCAGCATGGACCGAGAGTTAATGTAAACCAAGTATTAGCATACATAAGGAATTAGTATGAGTGATACATTAGCATGAAGGATTAGCATGAAATAAGAATTAGCATTAACATCGATTTATTAACACTAACATGATCAAATATTAGCAGGAACAAAGAATGAAATAAAGAAAATGAGGTGTGTGTGTGTGTGTGTGTGTGTGTGTGTGTGT
>JAQQZR010000035.1:292062-340002 GCA_030068235.1 Notoglanidium macrostoma | reverse complement strand
CCCGGCAAGAAATAGAGGCGTCCAGTGTGGTCTCCACACACACACACACACACACACACACACACACACACACACACACACACACACACACACACACAGAGACTCACGTCACCTCGATTCACTGAGAGCGCGTGCGAATCGTGTACGTCACCTCACCCTTCCCGCCTTTTTTTTTTTGCGCCGCGCGCGCTCCTCAGAGAACAGCTGCGTTTAGGAACGTCACGTTAACGGAAATAGCGGAAATACTCAGCCAAATACTGACAAGAAACACGACGTCAAAATTACTTTTGGTCAGCAAACAAAAGTCCGGAACAGCACAGGCCTCCGGGAAACATGTCCTCTCCATACTGAAATATCTGTGAGATGTTTAACGCTTCTCGGGCTAGCGCGTTAGCTGGTTTCCGTGACATGTTAGCAGTTGTCAGTTATGCTGGTGTGACAGGAGACGTTATCGCTACCAGCACACATACGATCGAATAAACGTTCAACGTATAACAGTCAGAATTCACTATTAGCACTTGAACGGCGCAGTCACAGTTTTGGAGCTACGTTCTGCGTCACGTCAACGAGATGTCGCGGAGACGTTGATGTAAACGCCGTGTGCGGAGACCTGGCTCGGCTAGTCAGCTATATGCGAGGCGATGGATGCTATGACGGTGTTGTTAGCATGGAAGCCGAAGCTTTGGAAGCTCATCAGTTTGAACAGAATGTGTAGATGAGGAGGGGAGACAGCTGGATGGGCTAAAGGACTAAAGCGCCGCTGCATCGCTTTCTTTAGGTAGAGATGAAGGGAGCGTGATCGCTGCAAGTCCAGGAGTTCTGAGTTGATTTTCCAGAATTCTTATCTATAAGTAGTACTTCCAGTACTTGAAAACATGGATGCTGCAGAGCGAATACATATTCTTGTGCCTAGTTTCTGAATTTGATAAACACATAAAGAAGAGCGATTAAAAAGAGAAATGAGAATGCCGGTCAGCGGTCCTCTTCGTCTTTGCTCATAAAAACGATGTTACAGTGGTGCTATCACGTCAGGAAACTTGGGCTGAAATCAGCGGAATTACATTACACATATAAACTTTTTATGGACTTGAAATTCCGAGGTGATTAACCATTCAGTTTCACTCTTTGGTGTATGAGGATGGAATACTCCGGGTTCTGAGTGCACCGGATTGCACCGCGATCAGCGTGTTTACCCAGACTTACATTACAAAATAAAAAACCCTTTGGTTTCGTTTTACCCTGAAGGGACATCCCAGGTGTGAGCTTTCAACATTAACTGTGTAGCAGAGCTGATTTTAGGTCCCACATGTGAAGTACAGCATCGCTGGTACCTCAGAAAAATGTCTCATTCTTCTAGCATGTTCTAATAGCAGTCCATAGTTCACAAATCTACTGTATGATTCTCGGATTGCTAATTAAACATCTGTTGAGTTTAATAACTACATAACTTACCATAATATACAGTATATATCCTTAGATATCTAATGCCTTGTATTAGTTTTTGGTTTTGTTCTCAGATTTTTGGACTAGCTCTATGATGTAGGCTTGATTAATTTTTAATTTCTTATACAATGCATTCTATGTAATTACTTTGCCGATACAAAGCACACAGAAGTCAGCGTTAGCGTGGCGACACTTCCACCAGAGAGTGTGTGTCGCCAGGAGCTTTTAAATAATTTAACACAGCAGTGCCCAAGAGTGGAGGTGAAATGAATCCTGTTCACTTACACCAATCACCAGCCAGGTCACCTTTAGCCATAAGGAAGGCGCCGCCCCCTGTTTCTTCAAAAACACCCAATCAGAGAAAATGTCATAATAGTTTAAAAGTTAGTGCTTACTGACAAAAACAGAACATTTTAGTCGGTTGATCTTCAGTGTGTGGCACCATGCAGGCCTGTTCCTTCCTCTCTGTGCAGGACGCTCAGTCATGACACAAAAGGTACACAAAAGGTGCCTAAAAACTCTGCCGACCCTCCCAGCCTCCTCCCTGAAGGTGCTTTTACAATATAGTGTGTCATATATCAAGCTATATCATGTTTATCAGTTTTATCTCCAGTAAGAAGCTGATATGTGGCCTTGATCAGACACTTGGACTCCATCTTTCAGCTTTAGGTTTTACGTGCCCTTGGCCAATAGGCATGCAGAGTGCATACAGCTCTGGTTCTCTGTGCTGTAAATAAATGTGAGGCAGTGAGGCAAGCACAAGGCAAGCACACAGCTACAGTGCGATACAAATATATCCCTTTCAGGAATTGTGCAAAATACTCGTAGGAGATAAAAATGGAAACTCAAGGTCAATGCCAGCTACAGAAAGTGCACCTCGGACAATTTAAGGAAAAATAAAAGTAACAACCAAGTAACAAAAATATAGAGATGCTCAAGCAAAATCCTCTCTGAACAAAGAGCAGAATCCAATCTGAATATAGAGCTGGTAACATAACATCTAATCTCAGCCTGGAGCTGATAACATTGATACCAGTTTGAGCATAAAGCTATTAAAGCACAAACTAATCTCATCATAGAGATGTTAAAGCAGAATCCAATCTGAGCATAGACCCGCTAACAGAAAATCTAATCTGAGCATAGACCTGCTAACAGAAAATCTAATCTGAGCATAGACCTGCTAACAGAAAATCTAATCTGAGCATACAGCTGTTAAGGCAGAATCCAATTTGAGCATATACTTTTCCCCCTAATTGACTCTTGGCCAATTCCCACACAGCAGACAGCTCTCCCCTATCAACCAGGGAGGCCGAAGGCTATCCCGTGCAAGGCTATCACGTGCCTCAGAATTCCACCTGCCAATTTTCAGCTCTCCCCTTTTATCCAGAGAGAGTGAAGGCTATCAGGTGCTCCCTCTGAGGTACATGAAGCCAGCCGAGCGCATCTTTCCGACCTGCTGCTCAGGCAGCGCCAGGGGCGGTGAAACACGCTCAGAGGAACGCGCTATCCGCTCATCTCTGCATGCAGGAGCTCACAGACCCCCATGATTGGCTAGTGCCACTTATGATTGACAGGGGAGAGAGAGTATGCTGCCCCTCCCTCCCTGAGGGCCACGGAGGGCGGTGGCAACGTCGGGATGCCAACTTGAGGTCCGGATGATAGAGCGCACACGTTTGTGTTGCGCCCCTCGGGAGCCCAGCATATTGCTGTTAATGTGGAATCCAATCTAAGCTTAGAGCCATTAATCCAATCTGGGCATAGTGCTCATAAACCATTAAAGCGGAATCCAATCCAAACACAGAGCTGTAAAACGAGGTCCAATCTGAGTTTAGATTTTTTAAACAAAATCCAGTTTAAATGTGATGCAGAATCCAATCTAACCATAGTGCTGTTATAGTGAAGTCCAATCTAAGCATATAACTTTCAAAGCTCAGCACTTGTGGAAGTCGACTGAATGGATGGATGAACGTCACTAAGCTGTGTAGCGTGATCAGATGGAGGATGAGTAGAGAGTAGAGAGGTGAACATCAGCCAATCAGAGTGTGGGATTACAGTAGTGGGTGGGGCCACCAGGGGCTTAACAGCACGGTTTCAGGCAGAATCAAGTCATTGGCATGTCATAGCCAAGCGCCGGGAGATCTGTAGGAGTGGCACGCAGCCTGACTGAAAGCACCCACAGCCGAAGGGAACGGTCGCTCACGCTGGTCATTAAATGTTCAGCACACATTCCTGCACACGCTACTTCATTTATTAATGACTGTGGAGCGTGTTCAGTTTCACTGTGCACTGCAGACACGGCGTTACGGCACCGAGGCGCCCACTTAGAGGATTAAACATACAACACACACATCTGTACAGGAAAATGAGTTCATCCCAACCCGCGTGCCATCCTAACAATGCGTCATTTCAAACGGTGAGTCACTTCAGCTCTTCATCTCCAACTTAGCGAAGCCTACAGGATGTATATTTAACCAGCTCTGCTAATTACTGCCTTTGGCATTAAACTGAGACTAACTGAGCAGTGGTAACTAGAGATGATTCTGGTTATAAGACTTTTAAATGATACCGTTTAATAGTTATACATGAAGGCACTCTCTCTGTTTGTTATTATACTATTACTGTAATATTCATAATATTTGTGCATATAAATAGTGCATTATCTAACATTATATGGTCTTAATGTAAGCTTTACCATGCAAAATAAATAAATAAAATAAAAATAACTGTCTATAATAATAAAATAAATAAATATAAATAAATATAAATAAAATAACTTTAGGGTGGAATAATGTTCTGTTTACTAATTCATATTTACTTATTCCTCTCTGTCCATAAAATAGATAAATAAAATATTTAATTTGATTTGTTAAGTTATTGATTATTTTTTTTTATTTACTCTCGGAAAAAAAAAGAAGAACGAATAGAATTGTACTCTTCAGTCTGGTAAATGTTTACCTCTATGTACACAGTGTGTGTGTGTGTGTGTGTGTGTGTGTGTGTGTGTGTGTGTGTGTGCGTGTGTTGGTAAGCATGTGTGTAAGGTGATACTGAGTATAAATAAATCCGTATTTAAATGTTTAATTCTGTGCGTAATGTAGTTCAAAATGGCGGCTGCTCCACTTTATAGCTTGTTCCTTTAACCACTTATTAGCACATGGCAGCTACTAAACACGCACTCGCATGAAGCGTCGCATCGCCGCTCTGGGATGTGGTCTCGCTCCTCACACCCTTCCTTTTATGCTTTCTGTTTTCAGCCACAGGACCAAAGCCTCGGGCGGATGGACGTCTTCTTCTCACGGCCCTTCAGACGGATGGGACACGGTGTCCACTAAAGACGAGCGTGACTGCTTCATCGAGTGAGTCAGAGGGAACAGAGTGTTTGGTTTCTATGACAACGTCCTTACTAGGGCGTGATGCCTGGCCCTCTCTGATTGGTTGCCACTTTTTAATGACATCATGTTGTTGCTCACGTTTTGAGTTTTAACCTGTATTTGTTACTCTGCCGTAAAAGAATCCTTCTCCCATGAGCTGAGATTGAGTGCTGATCTGAAATCCACCAATAGGAGCTCAGCAAACTCACGCGGCGATGCCGATAACGTAAAACAGAACCTCGTGCTCACTTTGAACAATGTTTGTCTGCATGACTGCATTTCCAAACCACTCCGACTGATGACGTTACAGGATTCAGCCATGGCTTTACTGGAGTGTAGTACGGTGTGACGAGTAAAGGTTATAAAGCTCTGCTGGAATCTCTGAGTGTAAAGGCTGCTTTGTGTTAAGTCGTGGTATTCGGGTGTATTGTTCACGCTGAGCGCTGCTCCGACTGCTCGCTCGTCGGAATGCGAGTCTGTAGAGACCCATAATCTGCGTTTGGCGTGAAAGACAGCGTGTGGGCGAGGGCTGATCTGAAATTACAGTCTTTAAAGCAAGGCCTTCCGTCGCTTCAGCTCCGTTTCGTGTCACGTAACGCTGTGCCAAGTGACTACCAAGAACTGTTTTTACTTCATCAGTTATCAAAAGACGAGCAGCGAGGCTGAGGACGCTTGCTATAACACTGCTAATGTATCTGATTAAGCTGTTACTGAGTGCTACGCTGTGGCGCTTTGCAGGCCCGGCGACTCTAATGACAGCCATTTCAGTGAGCATATGTGAAGGTGGGCGTGGCCTGTTTAGCAGGTGGTCATGGCAGTGCTCTCTAACATATAGCCGGCACGGTATAATCCCACAGAGGCTTACATACATCTCCCTGCCAGCAAACACAGCGGGCAAATCACACACTAGCTGAAAGTGTGTGTGTGTGTGCGTGTGTGCGTGTGGGGGTGTGTGCGGGGGTGTGCGTGTGTGTGTCTGGGTGGGTGTGTGTGTGTGTGCGCGTGTGTGTGCGCGTGTGTGCGCATGTGTGTGTGCGTGCGTGTGTGTGTGTGCGCGCACACTTTTTGTTTTGAAACGCAAGCCATGTTTCAGTTCATTTAACACACGGTGTATATTTGGGAACTGTGTGATTCCAGACTACAGAAATGACACTAAAGCAGACGTAGACAGTTTCTGCATCCTGTGCTGAGAAAGCTGAAAGGAATGAAGAGATGAAATAAAAAGTTCTTTTTATGAAAACAGACAATAAAAATCATGAAAACATGGAAGAGATTGTCAAATCTTATTATAATAATCAGCAATAACTGAACTTTATGTTAATGCTCCAGGTTTCTACCCCATACACGTGCAGTTGCAGTTTGACGTGCTGCAGTGCGCTAAACATGGAGAACTATTAAATATTATTATGTAATGAACAGTGGTGAATTTGATCATTTTTATAAAAGCACTCTTGCTAAACTGTAATGCATGTCCAGTGGCTTATTGCTGCATTAACAAAAAGGTTTGAAGTGACTGGAAAATCTTCTGTAACACCAGCCATGACATCACCAACTGGTAGCTGGAATTCCAGTAAAAATAAAAAGACTAATATGACGATATATGAAAGAGAAGGTGAGAAGGATGAAACGGAGTGTTGAAATAAATCTAATTGGAGTCTCGTATATTGCTGCATGAATAGTCCTGCTGGTAATGATCACATTATTCACCGGTTTAATTGGACACACTCGTCATTCTGCAGCACGTAGAATAGCACTTGATCCAGCACACACTGTTATTATCGCACAATGAGCGGGAAGTGATCCAGAAGTAACCGCAGTGGGGGCGTGTCTGAAGCAAGAGACTTCATTTTACATTCGGCTGTTAGCTAGTTGTGGTTCATCCTGTTTTTTCTGTATCTGTCTGTGTGCCTGTCTGTCTCTGGTGGCACTCCATGGCAACAGTAGCGTTGAGGTTCAGAAACAGTTCCCGCAGTATGGGACTGATTTGTATCTTTACCGTGTTCTCGGGGTGATGTTGTGTTGTAAGACGATGGTGTAACGGACCCGAGGAATACATCCGTGGGCTTTTTGTTTCTGTAAATGTGTGTATGTTGAGCTGTAGAGATTTGAGGTCTAGTTCTACCCTCGCTCCCTCGTGTGAAAGAATAATTGTAGGCCTTCAGCGCCGCATGTGTCAGGAGTGGTGGTGATTTAAACACAGCCACTGCTCTAATTAGTGAACAATATGAGGAGACGGAAAAAAGAAATAAAACTAGGATGAGTTTTTAAACCAGGATTTTGTATTGACGTGTCCAGAATGCAGACTTTTAGTTTCGTGGGTTTTTTCCACTCAAGTGCTAGTCAGGTCCATAAGTATTTGGACAAGGACACTTTAAAAAAAATAAAAAAAAGTTTTGCCTCTGTACACAGCCACAATGGAAAGGAAGCAATCAAGATGAGAGTTTTATTTCCAGGGGTTTAACAAAACTATTGCATTAACCATTTAGGAATGACAGTCATTTTTTCAAGACCCTCCATTTTCACAGGCGCAGAAGAAATTAGTCAATTAGAAATTAGACAACCTAACATAATTATAAATATTAGCATAGTTTTTAATATTTGGATGCAAATCCTTTGCAGTCAGTCCTGAGCCCAGGGACATCACAAAATGCTGAGTTTCCTCCCTTGCGCTGCGTTGTGAAGCCTTTACTGTAGCCGTCTTGTTTATGGGTCTTTCTGCTTCAGTTTTGTCTTCAGTAAGTGAAAAGCAGCTCAGTCAGGTTGACTGACTCGGACTATTCGGTTGCTTTCACGGTATGTTTTGTGTCATCATCCATCCGTACTGTGAAGCGGCGTCCAGTTCTGCAGCATTTGACTGAATCTGAGCAGAAAGTACAGCTCTGTACACACCAGATTAGTCCTGCTGCTTCTATCAGCAGTCATATGATCAGTAAACACCAGTGACCAGCTCCCCCACAGCCACATGTCCAGGTCCACCATGTCCGCAGATGATGTGATGTGCTTTGGATCATGAGGCCTTGCTTTACTTCTCCATTCTCTCCTCTTCCCATCACTCTGCTACGAGTTAATCATGGTTTCACCTGTCCAAAAAACTGCTTATCAGTCAATTATTCGATGACTTCTGAGCCTGTGAAAATGGCAGGACTGGGAAAAATGGCTGTAATTCCTAAACGGTTAATGCAATATTTTTGTTTAATTCCTTGAATTAAAGCTGTAACACTTTAATCACATCTTGATGGCTTCATTTATGATCCATTGCAGTGTTGCGTCACTGTCCAAATACTTATGGACCTGATTGTATTGCTAGTTTCTTGTATTATCTGACATGTTAAAGGGTGTTTAGTATGCGAAGGACTTGAATTGTTTTTTTAATCTGTTATTAATTTACAGTTATTTAACAGAGCAAACCAGTGTACATGAGTGAAAAGTTCAATAAAGTAATGTTAAACATTTCTCTCTGTCTGTCTCTCTCTCTGTCTCTCACTCTGTCTCTCTCTCTCTGTCTCTCACTCTGTCTCTTTGTCTGTCTCTCTGTCTCTCACTTTGTCTGTCTCTCACTGTCTCTCACTCTGTCTCTCTGTCTGTCTCTCTCTGTCTCTCTCTCTGTCTCTCTCTGTCTGTCTCTCTCTCTGTCTCTCTGTCTCTCACTCTGTCTCTCTGTCTGTCTCTCTGTCTGTCTCTCTCTCTGTCTCTCACTCTGTCTGTCTCTCACTGTCTCTCACTCTGTCTCTCTGTCTGTCTCTCTCTGTCTCTCTCTCTGTCTCACTCTGTCTCTCTCTCTGTCTCTCTCTCTGTCTCGCTCTCTGTCTCTCACTCTGTCTTTCTCTCTGTCTCTCTCGCTCTGTCTCTCTCTCTCTCTCTCTCTGTCTCTCTGTCTGTCTCTCTCTCTCTGTCTGTATCGCTCTCTCTGTCTCACTCTGTCTCTCGCTCTGTGTCTCTCACTCTCTCTCACTCTGTCTCTCTCTCTGTCTGTCTCTCTGTCTCTCTCTCTGTCTCTCACTCTGTCTCTCACTCTCTGTCTCTCTCTGTCTCTCTCGTCTGTCTCTCTCTCTGTCTCACTCTGTCTCTGTCTGTCTCTCACTCTGTCTCTCTGTCGCTCTGTCTCACTCTGTGACCTCTCTCTCTGTCTCACTCTGTGTCTCTCTCTATTTCACTCTCTCTCTCTCACTTTGTGTCTCTCTGTCTCACTCTCTCTCTCTCTCTGTGTCTCTCTCTGTCTCGCTCTGTCTCTCTCTCTCTCTCTGTCTGTCTGTCTCTCTCTCTCTCTCTCTCTCTCTCTCTCTCTGTCTCTCTCTCTCTCTCTCTCTCTCTGTCTCTCTCAGTCACGTATCCCAGACGAGTTCTCTGGAGGAAGTGCGCTTTGGGCTGGAGGGTGATAAGTTAGCGCCTCGGAAAGTTGAAATGAGACGAGACCCAGTTTTAGGCTTTGGCTTTGTGGCGGGAAGTGAAAAGCCTGTTGTTGTTCGTTCTGTCACTCCAGGTAATAGTTACTGATTCCTCACGCACATTAGAGAGACTGAGCCAAGCAAAAAAAGTTTAATTTTACAGTATTACTTCATGTACAGAACAGACTGTCAAAGGTTTCATGTCAACTACAGGAGGTCCATCAGAGGGAAAACTGTTTCCTGGAGATGAGATCATTATGATCAATGATGAAGCAGTCAGCAGCGCTCCCAGAGAGCGAGTGATCGACCTGGTCAGGTACTGAATCACGTCCTCTGTGGCTTACTGGAAAATACAGTGTAAAATTCAGAAATACAGTTTATTACAAACTGGATCTCTTGCACAGACACACAGATTAAATACCCCGATACACAGAAATATACTGGTCCGACGCTGAGGAAGCGTGTTAGGGCTGTTAAATTCAGACCTGATTTGTGATATTTTCTGATCTAGCAGAATAAATAGGTCACAAAATTGTTTTAAAAACACGTCCCCATCATGCCTGTGATGTTTAAGAGCACTGTGTCCTCTGTCGCTGAAACGCCCAATGCCTTAACCCTAAGAACGCTACAAGGTCAAAATCATATCTATACTTCTTTTAGAAGTAATAAAGACACTAGTTGGTTTGCATGGTAGCATTGCGAATTTTTAAAAAAATTCATATTTTAAAATGACAGAATTATCACAGCTTTAGAAATGTTTTGAAACATTATGCACTGGGCATTTAATTCTTTCTAGTGAGAGTTAGTTCAGAGTCCTGCTGTATACAAGTCTGAAAATGTTTCCATTTATTTTCTCCTCTGTTTTAGGAGTTGTAAAGAGGCCATCGTGTTGACGGTCATCCAGCCGTACCCTGTAAGTGTCTTTCATTTTCTATAATAAAGACCGTAGACATGCACCTTTCTGCGATTTCACAATTATGGTCTTTAAAATATAGAGCTAAAAATCTAATATAATGTTTTACTTAATTAACACGTGATTAAGGTTAGGTAGGTATACAGATATGCACCCTGATTTATTGCATATGGTTTTGTGTTCTAAAAAATTCATTTTCATTCATTTGCAAATATTTCTGTCTTTTGTTCTTACTTTTATTCTGTTTCCTCCAGTCGCCCAAGTCTGCCTTCATGAGTGCTGCCAAAAAGGCAAAGCTGAAATCCAACCCTGTAAAAGTTCGATTCGCTGAAGAGGTCATTGTTAATGGTCAAATTCCTGTAAGTAAAAAAAAAAGTACAATTGCTTATAAGTAATTATGTGTATACAGCTTCCCATTTCCATTTACTGCAACATAACCTTTATATCTATGGAATAACAAACATTAGAGTTTTTAACCTTATACTTACTGATATAGTTTCATAATTGTAATTATGGAGCCGATTCCTTTTTTTTTTTTTTTTTTTAATTGCATTATTTACTGTGAAAGTATTAAGGAGTATATTTCACTAAATGTTTGCTTTCAGGAAACGGTGAAGGATAATTCACTTCTCTTCATGCCAAATGTTCTAAAAGTGTACCTTGAAAATGGCCAGACAAAATCATTCAGGTTTGACAGCAACACATCAATTAAGGTATTTAAATCATATTAACTACAATTTGATCTCCATTAATAATGAAAATACCAATAAGGCGAAGCACCACATATGATGCCATAATTATCACAAAGGTGTAAATCTACCACTGAGAACTGAGGACAATAGTTGTGTTAACTGTCCTCAGTTCTCAGTGGTAGATTTACACTTTTGTGATAATTACGGCATAATACGGGGTGCTTAGCCTTAGGATTGTGATGCATAATCTTCTCAGTTTAATATATAATTGGGAAAAAACCTGAAGCAACAGTATATTCCGAGGTTTTGGTTCAATACAAGGTGTTCTCTCACAAATAAACAATGTATTTGGCTCAAGTTAATTAATATGCAGCAGCTAAGTACCATCGTTACATTTGTCTTTTTTGTGTTCTGAAAGGACGTCCTACTGACGCTGCAAGAGAAGCTGAACATTAAAAGCATCGAGCATTTTTCTCTGATGTTGGAGCAGACGATGGAAAATTCTAGCACAAAGTTGGTGCTCCTGCACGAGCAAGACATGCTAAGTCGGGTATGCCCGAGTTTGAGCTATAAAATAATTCAGATGGAATAAATAGAAATAAAAAAATATTTTAAATCCAAATGTGTTATAAAGCATTATCACAACATGGAAAGTGTGTTTCTGTCTCCTTGTAGCTGTGTCCTAAACCACATACTACCATGCTATAATGGTGTTCTGCATTCTTTAGATTTATAGGAAGTTGTTCAGGACGTGACCACAGATGGAAAAGATCAATGTTTTTACTTATTCCTTTCCTAGGAAGGAATTTTGTATTCAAAGTAAATGAAGGAAAAGGAAAAGGAAGCATTTCACAAAATCTCTTACATTTTTAGCACTATCTAATAAACAGGTTTATACAGTAGTGTTACAGTGCTATACAATTGTCTTATTGCTTTAAAATGATTGTTTTCCCTCCAAAATAATATGTTTATTGAATTAAAAACATCATGGTTATTGAATACGTATTACAAAGTCAGTATCAGCTGTTAGACTACTAGAGTTTTTACTGTGTTAAGATTCAAATGATGTATATTTTGTTATAACGTTTTGGAAAGGAAAAAACTTTCTGTGTATATAATATGTTTGTTCCAGGTGACTCAACAACCTGGTTCACACAAGATGAGATGTTTATTTCGCATTGCTTTTGTACCAAGGGATCCAGTGGATCTTCTCCGTCGTGACCCTGTGACCTTTGAGTATCTGTATGTGCAGGTAACTGCAATGAAAGTGAGACATTATAATCCATAGTCCAGCAGATGAAGAACTTGGCAAACAAGGTGCAAGGTTTTATTTTAAATAAATAAATAAGGAGGTCAGAGGCAGGGCAAGGCTCTGGGGATCAAGGTTGTAAGTGTAGCAGGGGGTCTGGCTGGTCCGGGATGTGGAGGAAGTTGGAGGCCGTGCAGAGATCTAGGAAATTTTTGGGACAGGGGCTTGTGAGGTTGGAAAAAGGTTGTGGGAGGTTGGAGGCAGAAAAGAAGTCTGGAAGGTATGTACAGGGATCTCAGGATCCGGGAGCTGGAGGAGGGTCTGGGAGGTTGGAGATGGAGGAGGGGTCTGGGAGGTTGGAGGTGGAGGAGGGGTCCGGGAGCTGGAGGAGGGTCTGGGAGGTTGGAGGTGAAGGAGGGGTCTGGGAGGTTGTTAATTTAAAATTCCATGTTGTCTCTGTTATTCTCTCTTCTTTCTGTCTCTTTCAGAGCTGTAAGGATGTTGTTCAGGAGCGTTTTGGTTCAGAGCTAAAATATGACACAGCTCTCCGTCTCGCCGCTCTTCAGATGTACATTCTCACGATTAGCACCAAACAAACTCAGAAAGTCTCCCTCAAATACATCGAGTGAGTGATGCTCTGTTTGCATATTTATGTCTCTTTGTGCAATGCCCATTATCAATCTGTCTGTCCATCCATAAGTTAAAGTCAGTTTGGGGTTGCACTTGCCTTTGAACCATGTAGAAGCCAAGATAGTGTATTTTACCCATGCAGTTGCACACTTCTGGGGTTTACTGTGAGCTCTGCTGATCTCCCAGCCAGCTCTCAAATGCTTCATGTGGGTATACAGGGAGTGGCATATGCGCCAGTCACCCCATGAGGGTTTATCGGTGAAACACGGCAAAACACCTGAACAAATCAAAAGGTCACAGCAGTTAGGGGAATCTGTCAGTAACCCTTACCTAACTCCAGTGTTGCGCAGTCACTTGTGCAGTTATTCTGTTGCTGTTCTTGAGGTCTCCTCACTACTCCTAATGTTACCTAATGTTACCCAGCGAGCTAAATGACCAGCTCTGAATGCAGAGGACAAGGGTTCTCTCTCACTCCCTGTGATGCAGCTTTGAGTCCAGTAGTAGTGAGCTAGCTGGATAACCTTAGCTAGCTAGCTATAACAATTGGTCTTTTTGAAGCATAAATGCTCCTTTTTGATCTTTCAGTACATTTTTTTTGCACAAGCTTCAAACTTCCCATGTTACCTTGGGGAGCTCAGAGTTGGATATTAGCAAGATAGTTAACAAAATTTTAACTAGCTATCTAAATCTAGGAAAAAATAGGGATCACATCTTTTAGAACACCTGTCCGTGTTCCGGTTATGTCTTTTTTTGCCTGATACGTATATAAGCTCTGTGTATTTTGTAAACCAATCTGATTTTAGTCTTTTAGTTTTCATCTACCGAACAAACTAGCTTGCTACCATTGTGATGGTAAAACTGAAAGTCTTTCCAAGGCTGACTGGTGATGTTCGACATATCTGAGATGGCATGTGACATACTGTATGTATCGAGGCTGAAAGTGACTTGCAGAAACTCATGAACACCAATTTTGGACACGCCTACCCAGTATTAATGTTTTCCTTAATTATATAGAATTTTTTTACAGGGTCAGTTAAAAGCACTTAGCAAGTGGTCAAAAATCTAATTAATAATTCCTGAACATACACCTACAAGAGTTGTCTACAAAACACATTTCTCTCTTGGTCTGCAGGAAAGAGTGGGGGTTGGCTCTGTTTCTGCCTCCGGCAGTTCTGTCCAGCATGAAAGAGAAGAACATCAAGAAGGCCATCGCACACATCCTGAAAACGAATCAGAACTTGGTGCCTCCTGGGAAAAAGGTAAGCATGCACAGTGGGGTCCAGAAATCCCTAAATGTGCTGTATACTGACCCCAAGTGATAAATCAGATGAAATAAGTAATAATAGTAATACAAATAATTAATAATACTTTTATCGTCGGAAAAAAGCAGAGCAGTTTTGTACAAAAATATAATTTAAGTTGTTTAACAAACCATAAGTAAGGCAATATTTTTGATTAAAAGACTCATTTTATTGTATGTATATTTGTGTACATTGAATAGATTGATTAATTTAATTGCTTGAGTGATTGATCGATTGATTGATTGATTGCAGTTGACGGCACTGCAGGCCAAAGTTCACTACCTGAAGTATCTCACTGACCTGAGATTATATGGAGGAAGAGTGTTCAAGTCCACACTGCTTGTAAGTGTGTTTGTTCTTTAATAACACAGTGTGTATTTGCATAAAAGATACAATTACACAAAAGATTATTCTGAGATTCTTTCTCAGATTCAGATGTAAAGAACTGCCTCATTTGAACATTATTATTTAATAATATTATACTTAGAATTGAAATTTTGTTGTTTTGTTGATAATCTATTGTTTAGCATTCTGCGCTATTTCAATCAGTGCAGTGAAGAAAGCACAATAGAATTACTACAACAATAAAACTATAGTCAGTGTGTGTGTGTGTGTGTGTGTGTGTGTGTGTGTGTGTGTGTGTGCGTGTCTGCTTATGTCATGTCATTAGCAAGGAGAGAAGCACACAGAGGTGACACTTCTAGTTGGTCCACGACATGGAATTAGCCACGTCATCAACACCAAAACCAACATGGTGGCCCTGCTCGCCGACTTCAGTCACGTCAACCGCATCGAGATGTACACGGAGGATGAGAGGAACGTCAGAGTAGAGCTCCACGTGCTCGACGTGAAGGTAAAATGGGTGGATGGATGGATGGATGACTGGTTCAGTAGGATGGATGGATGGATTGGGATGTTTGATTAGGTCATGAGGGTCATGTATTTGTATCAGAATTGGCAGCAGATTCACAGAGGAGCTCTCTGGTCATGTCGACTACAGCGAGTAAAACAAGGTCCTCTGGTTCTTTGCACATTTCGCAACGCAGTGAGAGAGTCTGTAGGATGTGCTTGTTCTAACAAGTGCTTGTTCCTGAACTGTGCACAACAGTGCAAGGTTTTGATCACTTTTCGTGATGTGTCCAGATCCCAATGCTTTCTTTTTGAAAAACTCAACAGACTTGTCTTTATGGATTGAGTGATTTGTCTACAAATATCTTTTGAATTTCAATGGTTTCTGCAGTCAGTTCACCCAACAGTTGAGGAACTGGATTAATGGATGGCTAAATGGATAGGAGGGTGTTTGGATGGATGGATGTATTGATGGAGGGATGGATGGCAGAGAGTACAATATAACGGATGGATGGATGGATTGGAATGCTTTGATAGGGTCATGTGATCGGTGTGAAGTTATGAAGGATGGCGGAATAGATGGGGAGGTATTTGGATAGATGGACGGATAGATGGATGGTACAGAGTTCAGTAGGAAGGTTGGCTAGATTGTGATGTTTTGATAAAGTTCTGAGTGTCATGTGATAGATGAGAAGTTGTTATGGGTGGATGGATGTCTGACACATTGTGCTGTTTTGAAGAATGGATGGATGAATATATTGAGAGGTTTTGATAATCTGATTAATGAGAAGAAAAGGTAGGAGCGTCATCTGATCAACGTAAAGGTGTGAGTAGATGAAGAATTGAGAGCTGGGGCTTGTGATACCTGGACTTGTGGTTGAATAAATAGGTTTATTTAGCTAGATGGATGGGGTAAGATATATATAGATAGGACAGATGGAATGATTCATTAGTGAGGGTGTTTGGATAGATGAATGGATGAATTGATGGATGGAGAAGATGAAAGCCATGGTCGAGCACCACATGCCGGAATGTTGGTGTATGAAGATTTTTATCTGTGTTATTAAGGGGAGATGATGAGAGTAATGGGGTGAATAGTTTGGTGCACTGGCATATTAGAAATGGATGTATAGAAGAGGATTGTCAAGGTGGTATTCCATGTACTGCTTTCATTGTGATGGATGGATTCATTGTTTTTTGCCAAATATTTCTACTGGTATTGTTCATTTATTCTGCTTTCAAACAACATTTCGATGTTGATGTTGTTTTCTCAGCCCATCACACTAATAATGGAGTGCAGTGATGCAATGAATCTGGCATGTCTTACTGCGGGTTACTACAGACTGTTGGTGGATTCACGGCGCTCCATCTTTAACATGGCCCACAGCACATCTGGTAAGGGTGAATTCATGGATATGGATGTATGTATTCATGAGGGTTTTTAAAAACTTCATCTATATTATTTGTCCCTGTCTTTTCTGGCTGTGACTGCTGTTCCAACTCTCTTTTGTTAGGCCATGATTCCCGAGAAAAGCACAACTTTCAAGCGATTGAGTGGAACTATGGTTCCTGTACTGGATGTGAGGACCACAGTGGTAGGCTCTCAGACGCAGACTCCACCCCCATGTATATTACTGAGCTCCACCAAGCACATCGGGCAAGCAGGGGCACCTGTATGCAATCCCATGCCCACGCACAGCCTTTTTCCATGGGCAAGTCTGACCCTTCACCCAAGAGCGCCAAGGTGTCTTTTATATTTGGAGATGCTCCACTGGATAGCGTTAATCCCCAGCATTTGGGGTACCAAAGGTTAATGGAGGACATTCCAGAGGTTTTGGACGACCAACGGCCACTTTACATTAATCAGGATGACTATAAACCCTTGGATTCTTCTTTGGATATGGATGGCTTCCAGTACGGACATCACATGGTCTATGGCGATGGTAAAATCTTTGGTACCACTGAGGGAATCGAGGAGCCGCTCCTGCATGACATCTGCTATGCTGAAACCACAGATGATGCCGAGGACGAAGACGACATTAGTTGTGAGGATGACATGTCAATGATGGCGATGGCGGATTCTCGAGAAAGAGCTCTGTCGCTGCTTTCCCTGTCAGAATCTAGCGACGATATCATCGACCTGACTTCTCTTCCACCGCCTCCAGAGGGAAACGATGTAGAAGACAATGATGTGCTTTTGCAGTCACTAAACTTGGCCATAGCTGCTCCGCCACCCGGATTCAGGGACAGCTCAGATGAAGATGAGCACCAAGGAGATCAAATGAGGGAGAAAAGAAACTTGGACATCCCAGTGTCACTAATTGACTCTGTGCCGATGAACGTGGACAGAGAGACAGAGGAAGTGTTAGATGATGCTGTTGTTTCCACTTTGCAAGCACTAGAAGCTTTGGCAGCCTCTGAAGATCAGTCCCATCCACAGTCGGACAATAATTCAGGTTCTTACTCTATCGTAACCTTCATTCATTGATGACGTCTTCCAGCCATTGATCGTTGTTCAGTTATGAAATGTACACTCCATTTCCCTCCCTTATATTTCCATATTGTTTCATATATTTATTTTCATTATACATATAAGTGAACTCATTGTTTTGTTTTGAGATGTTGCTTTCTTTTTCTGGAATCATTTGTTTATTTTCTTCCATTGTTAATGTTGTAAACATTTGTTGGTTTCATTGTCTTTGTCATTTTTTTTGTACAAATAAAAGATTTAAAATATGTTCAAAATGACTCATGGTGTGAAGGCTCGTATGGTGTCACGGTTTCACGGTTAGTCACGGTGTCAAATCTAATGACAATCTTTCAACTTTAAATACCTAGTATTCTGTTTCACTAAAAGTATGTATGTCTTAGATAAACATGAAGGTAGGTACTGTTTTTTTTTTTTCATAAATCATTTGCTAGATATCTTTTACTAAGGTCAAACAAACAAAATGTTTTATGTTACACTTATGTTACATGTTTATAGTCTAGTCCTGGACAAATCATTTTTTAAATAAAAAAGCAAAGTGAAGGGCAACAATTAAAAGGATGACCTTCTCATGGTAATAAGATTAGCTTTATATATTAGTAGCAAAGATGCTACATTAACAATTTAAGCTTGCTAAACAGTGAACGTTCTGATTAGTTGATTTTTGTTATAGACAGGGATGCAAAACAAGATTAGAAATTTGGCCTTGAGATTCCCCCCCACAAACAAATGAACAAAATATGGAAAATTTCAGATAAATCTGAAAATCTGGTCACTGAATGGTAAGTGATACCGTGAAACCGTGATGTTTTTGATTATCATACTATTAAAATGTCAAATGGTGGCTAAAACAATTGTCTTTCTGTGACACACAGGTGTAGAAATATCTCGATCCTATAGTCCTGAGTCTGCTTCAGATTCTGGAAATGAGACTAATTCCTCCGAAATGACCGAGAGCTCGGAGCTAGCAGCAGCTCAAAAACTCTCAGACAATCCTCTGAAAATGTTTGTGGCCACCGCTGAAGGGTATCAGACGCTGGATGCAGAGAAAACGGAGTTTCGTTTGAAGTCTACGTCTAGAAACCAGGAGGAAGAACTGAAGTCCACAGCTGTAGCTTCATGTCAGGCCCTCCATTCAGACCACTTGGAGATGGAGCCTGAAACAATGGAGACCAAATCGCTGTCTGATTACTTCAACAAAATACACATGGAAGCCATGATGGGCAAGAGACAAGGAAAAGTCGATGAGGGAGACTGCAGATTGGGCATTGCTAGGAAAAATGAATCATCGCAATTAAAGGCAGTTGGCTCTAACGTAGAGGATGTTGTTGGGAGATACAACAACGTTAATTCAAGAGAACCACTTCACACAAGGTTTGACCCTCAAAGGACACCTTTTCCCTTTCAGGATAAGAATGCACGGTCACAACAAATCCTGAACTGCAAAGCAGAGGAGCACATTTACTCTAAGGCACCAAAGTGTGGCAGCTCTAACCCCATAGCTCCAAGTAGTCTCAGAGGATCTCTGATGGACCTAAACACTCGCACAGCTGCAGAAGAAACTTACTTAATCATGCAAGCAACACACGAACAACAAAGTAAGGTACCGTCATCTGAGAAGGAAGTGACGGGGTTGTACGATTACCACTTGCCGAAGAGGATGTCCTCGCTCCAGAGTGAAGGGATTCATTCCCTGCAGAGCTCACAGTGCTCATCCATCGATGCAGGATGCAGTACAGGAAGCAGCAGCTGCGTGACGCCCATGGATTCACCACTCTGCACTGCCGAGAACATCCACCTCATCACTGAATCTTCTCTGAAAGGCCTTGCATACCCAAATGCAGAAGAAAAAGGCTACACTCAAAGTCCACATCGCAAACTCATCCATCAGACTTTAGATCCCACATTTTTAAGAAAGCACCACGCAGCATCTGGTACAGAGTCCAGCGTGGGACGTGAAGGATGCCAAAGGGTGGCCAAGATTAGAGAAACTACAGGTATTTTCTACAGAATCTTGGCTCCATTTCTTAAATGTAAACTAAATTGTATTCCTGTAATGCTTTGCAAGTTCCTGCACTGAATATGGCGTATGTATTTTGGACTGTTTATAATCCCACTCTTGGCAACCAGTCCAAGTGCAGTGGTGGCTACTTAACTATATTTCATCCCATCAACAAAAATAGCCTTTACAACCCTCTTTGTTAATCTAAAAACAACACTAACATCAGGCATGTTCTCTTAGTGAGAAGTGAGGAATAATAATACTTAAAGAGATCAGACGCAGGAATTTGTCATTTTGACAGTAAAGAATCTTGCTGTTGGAGAATGAACTTGGTAACCTCAAAATAATAAACAAAAGACTACTAACCGTGATGGCAGAAAAAGGCACGATTGCAAAAACGAAATGGCACCCCTACAGTATCCAGGCAACTATACAGGGCATAATTATCCTGTATTCACATGGTCTATGTCTGATATCTACAGTCTTCTCCGAAAACATTGGAACAGCAAGGCCAATTCCAACATTTGGGGTTGAGATTAAAAAAAAGATGAAATAGTTGATGAGAATTTCAGCTTTTTACTTCCTGATATTTAGATCTAGATGTGTTAAACTTAGAACATGGAACCTTTCATGGAAGACCATCCAATTTTTTATGCACAAAAGTATTGGAACAGATAGGCTTCAAGTAAATAAAAGTAAATAACACTTAGTATTTGGCTGCATAAACATCCACTGACATCACCAAACTGTTACATTCTTCTTTTGTGATGCTGTTGTCTCTGTGTTGACATGGGAATTGGCTTTGCTGTTCCAATACTTTCAGAGGGGAATATATAACTATAAGTACAAAGAAGCCAATAAGTTTTTTTACGTATATTAAAACTCTTCAGTGACCACGTGACAATTTTCTATCTGTTGGCTTCGTTGCATGTCTTCAGTTAGCCTAGTAAATGAAACTTTAAGAAATGTGTAATATACAAGTGTTATATATCGTTTTTTTCAGCACATCCTGGTGAATACGATGAGATGGTCAATTTTAAGTAAACCCAAATTGTACAACAATTAGAAAATCCAATTTCGTTTGCTTAAGTTTTTTTGTTGTCAAACCCACAAACAGACTGATTTAAAAAAATTATTTACCTTCAAATTATAAATTCACTGGTACCATAATATGGCAAATAGGAAAATGATTTTTTTTTATGTTGTTGAATTAATTATATCTTCATTTTTATATGAAGTATCAGGACCAAACAAAGTTCTAGCTGACGATTGAAGTCAGCACTTTAAACTCACACTGAGAAAAGCAGGCACAAAATCCCTGGTTGGGCCGTTTAAAGTGTCACGTGCTAAGCACAGGTGATGCACGTGTTAGTTTGATGTGAAATATCAGTTGTTGTCAACTATGAAAAAATGTAATGTCCAAATTCAAATCAAATCAAACTGTTGCAAACAATTTTTCATTATAAAGTTATTTTAAGTGTATTTACTTCTGGATGACATCCGTCTCTGTTTCTCATTTTCTCTCTATTTAAAGATTAAACTAGATGTCATTTCTTTGTAACACCTTTCCTCTGTCTTTTTTACACCACAGTGTAGTGTGCTGACGATGGCGCTGAAACAGAAGGCTTGTCATTTACACACACCACATCTACACCAATCCTGACCATTCATGCATGGCACAGAGTCTTGCGTACCAAAACTAGAGGTCTGTAGAGGTCTTCCCCTTCTTGGACTGACTCTCTGGTTGCCTCAGGAAGGCAGAGATGGAATTTTCCTTCAACTTCCATGGAAAGCAGTGGCAAAAAAATTTTTTCATGGAAACTATTTTGGCTCAGGGAGCTTTGCTGGGACTTTAAAAGAACCAAAGGTGTGCAATTCCGAACAGCTCTTGTGTAAGAAAACCCCGGCTGGTACTTTGCATTTTTGCGACGGAAGGAAGTCAGGCCAAGACATGCCACGCTTTACCTGGTAGACACCTGGTGAATAATCAGCCAGGATTGAAAATATCGCTCCAGCTCACACAACGAATGTTGTACCCACTGACAGTTATTACGAATCGTTCTGAACTCTGTTCTGGTGTTTTGCATTATGTGGTAAGAAATGGAGATGAAGTTGATTAGGTCATGGCCTGCCGGCTCAACAATCATAAAAGAATTCTTTGTTTGTGAGTTGAGGCCTTAGAACACATAATCTCACCAGCGGATTTAGTGCCACATCCAGCGGTAAAGTCGTGGTGAGAAAGTTTTTATAAAAAATCTCAGATTGTGAGTGAGTACGTTGCTATGACTCTCTGTTCTCTCTCCACAGAGCCAGAGCATGAGCATCTGTGAGATCATGTATGTAGAAGAGGGTAGATAGAGCTTTCCTCCGAGTGTCTTGGTCTGCCCTGTGAGCAGAAAAGATGCAGCTGGCTGACTTCACGTGTCTCAGAGGAAGCACGTGCTAGCCTTCACTCTCTCTGGATAAAAGGGGAGAGCTGGAAATTGGCAGGTGGAATTCTGACACTGCCAGAATTTTGTCCTCGGCGCTCTCACTGGTCGCAGTGACTGTCGGTGGACACGTCACATTCTAAGACCACCAATCTCAACTCACGACCAAGGAATTCTTTCACAAAAGCTCAAAAGGGATTCAGAAAGGAAAATAATCTCTCCAACTCACAGGAAAAGTGGACTTCTGTGTGAGTTCCAGCATCTGATGCTAATCAGCACTTGTTACTGACTAAAAAGGTGTTGAAGGAAAACTTTCAGCACAAGAATATAAACCAGTAACCATGAAAACGATGCCCGCCCCTACACATGCTGTAACGTCCCAGACTGATGACCAAAGCAGCTCGTTTTTTGACACGTTTGACATTTCCATGTGGGATTTGCAGCCATTTTGATCTCATCCTGGGAGAAAAAAAGAAAAGGATTCCGCTGATTTTCAGCTCCTTCAAAGCCATAATTTGACCCGTGATCATCACCGACATCATCATGTGGTGGTCGGTGAAATCCATTTGATTTGGCCAGTCAGCTTTGATAAATCCATGCCTTGTGTATATTTTATGTACTCTGTAAAGAAAATAAATTATATAGTACATAGAATTTTTAAAACAGGAAATCTATAATTCTTAAACTTTGAGTTACGTCTATGTTCCGGTGATGATATTAAAAACATGATGTGTTCCGAATGTCCAGAAACAGCACAGTTGCAGCTTAATTGCCTGGTTAATTATGTACAAATGCTTCAGTCACAGAATGAAAAAAAACAACTTTTGCATATTTATGATACCTTACATAAGTCAGATGTGGTTTATTTGCATTATCAAGCGTATTAAATATTTCCAGTTATAATCATATGGTGTCGTTATTTAAGGTTGCACTCAAGTCGACTTTTTGTTCGTTATTAGTTTTTGTGAATACAGTGAAACATCAGCGCATGCTTGGCACTAAATGGGGTGTGTGAAACGTTAAAAGAGAGTCCCCAGCGACTCTGGGGAAATGTTCAAGACGAATTTCCCCTCTCGTGTGGTTTTGCTTTCATTTATGCGGAAATCGTTCAAATGACTAGCCTTTTTAAATTTTCAGCATTTACATTTTAGCATTTCACAGTTAAATTAAAGGTCTCTGATAAATGTGATTTTATATATAAACTAAGAATGATTAATGAATTATCATTAGCAATATTTTTTTTTTCTTATCAGTCTTGTATTTCATACCAGACACTTGTGTTTGTGAGTTGTTCTTTTTTTTTTTTTGGATCAGGGGTGAACCTGTGTGTAGGTAGTTCAATAATGAGGAACTTACCCAAGTTAAATATAACCACTCTCACTTGCCTTTATGGTCAAAGAAAAAAAAAAACAAATGTCTAACATTTGCTGAGAAATTCGTCTCCAGAGTCACGCAGCACAGTTTGAAAAGCGTAGAGGAGTCGTCAGGCTGTGATGCCAGAGCCCAGTAAAAAGGTGAGTTCTTACTTCTTATTATCTTTGTCATTATTTATATATAATATTTCTACTTATACGTATTTTTCAAATCTATCAGTAAGTTTAATTTTCAAATAAAAAAATTTCTAATTTACTTTTCTGGTTGTATACATTTCTGTGGAGGATTCTGGTTCCACAGCCTGTTTATACACAACTATTAACACTAATATTGTTCCTCTTAGATGGCAAGAAGGATCATGATCCTTAAAATAGCCATCCTTCTCCTATTCTGTCCACCTGCATGCTCGGAAACTGAATGGTACCCCAAAAGTCTGCAATGTGATGTGTCCAGGATTAGCAATGACACAGAAGTGAAAGTGGACTGTACCAGCAGGGGATTAACATCGATTCCTCCAGGAATTCCATCCAATACCACCAACCTGACGCTTACCATCAACCACATTCCTCACATCAACGATTCCTCTTTCCTCGGCCTGAACAACATCACCGAGATCGACATGCGCTGCAACTGCGTGCCCATCAAGATCGGCCCAAAAGACCACGTGTGCACGAAAAGTGTGCAAATCGATAATGGAAGCTTCTGGCAACTTAAGACTCTCAAGTCGCTGTACTTGGACGGAAATCAGCTCACAAGCATCCCTAAAGGACTTCCGCCGAAGCTCGTGCTCCTCAGCCTGGAGGTCAACAGCATTTCTTCAGTTCTGAAGGAAAATCTCACGGACCTTACCAACATCGAGATTCTGTACCTTGGCCAGAACTGTTACTTCCGAAACCCATGCAATAGATCTTATCATATTGAGCAGGACGCTTTTTTGCAGCTTGACAAATTGACTTTGCTGTCACTCAAGTCAAACAATTTGTCTTACGTGCCTCACAGACTACCGCCGAGTCTCAAGGAGCTCTACTTATATAACAACAACATACATAAGGTAGTAGCGGAGGATTTTCGCAACTTGACGGAGTTAGAGATCCTGGATTTGAGTGGAAACTGTCCCCGCTGTCATAACGCACCTTTTCCGTGCATTCCTTGTACTAACAATGCTCCTCTTCAAATTCACGAAGACTCCTTTCTCAATTTGACCAAACTTAAAATTCTGAGGCTTCACAGCAACTCTCTCACTACTGTGCAACCACAATGGTTCCAGGGCTGCAAAGAGCTTCAAGTGTTAGACCTCTCGAGCAACTTTTTAGCAAAAGACATAACTCACACCTCCTTTCCTCTTTCATTACCTTTCCTAGAAGAACTAGATCTCTCTTTTAATTACGAGCTCCAGAGGTATCCTTCATCGCTAAACCTGTCTCGGGCTTTCTCCTCGCTGAAGTCTCTCAGGATCTTGAGAATCAGAGGCTTTGTGTTCCAAGAACTCAAGCAGCAAGATGTTCAGCCTCTGACTTTTTTGCAGAATCTCAAAATGATTGACCTAGGGACAAACTTCATCAAGTTAACTAATCTAAGCATCCTCAGAGAGCTGAAAGCTTTCCACATCATCAATTTATCGGACAACAAAATCTCGTCACCTTCCGAGACGGAGCATGCAGCTGGACTGGGAGTGGCACGTGGCGTTCTCAAGCAGGACGACACTTCCCCAATGTCACGAGGCACTCGGTATCAAAGTGGAGAAGTGAGAGAGATTCACTATTTCAGATATGATGAATATGCACGGAGCTGCAAAAATAAAGATAAAGAACTTGGGACTTTGAGTCCTTTCAACACACAGTGTAGCTCCTTTGGAAAAACGCTGGATCTCAGCAGAAACAACATTTTTTTTTTACATTCAAGATTCCTGAAACTTGGTGAGCTCCGATGTCTCAATCTATCAGGAAATGCCATGAGCCAAGCTTTAAATGGCTCTGAATTTGTTTATCTCAAAAATCTGAAATACCTGGACTTCTCCCACAATCGCCTTGATTTGGTGTTCCCCTCAGCATTCAAGGAACTGAGCAATTTAGTCGTGCTGGACATCAGTTACAACAACCACTACTTTGAAGCAGAGGGCTTGACTCACATGCTAAATTTTACCAAAAACCTCAGAAAACTGACCAAGTTAATAATGAACAACAATCAAATATCCACATCCACCAACACGGAGATGCAGAGTTTATCTCTGAAATATTTGGAATTTAAAGGCAACCGGCTTGACATGTTATGGCGAGATGGTGATACAAGATATCACAACTATTTTAGAAATCTAATAGTCTTAAAATCCCTTGACATCTCTCACAACAACCTTAACTTCATTCCCAAGCAGGTTTTTCAGAGCCTTCCAAAAACACTTAAAGAATTAAACATTACAAACAACAAGTTGAAATCGTTCTACTGGGACGGTCTTAGCTTTCTTCCGAACCTGGAGGTCTTGGACCTTAGTGGTAACCACTTAACACGCGTGCCTCAAAAGCTTTCCAACTGTTCAAAATCTATTGCGACACTAGTGTTGCGCAAGAACCAAATCTCGAGGCTGAGCCCAGAGTTCCTCCAAGATGCATTTAGCCTGAAAAAACTGGATCTGAGTTATAATCAAATCAAGTACATTGAAGAGTCAAGCTTCCCTGAAGGTGTCATAGACAAGCTGGAGGTTCTGTTCTTAAACAACAACCGGTTTGTGTGCTCATGCAACGCCACATGGTTCGTCCGATGGATCAATCGCACGTCTGTGACCATTCCCCGACTAGCCACTGATGTCACCTGCTCTTCCCCCGGCACGCAGCGAGGCCAGAGTGTGATTTCCCTCAACTTGCAAACCTGCCAGCATAACTCCCTCTCCATAATCCTCAGTATCCTGACCACTTCTGTGATCCTGAGTGTCCTCACCCTCTCCATCTCCAGCCATCTTTTTCTCTGGGATGTGTGGTACATCTACCACTTCTGCCTCGCTAAATTCAAGGGCTACCGTCGCCTTCTCTCTGAAAGCGTGGCCTACGACGCCTTTGTAGTCTACGATAAAACCGACACTGCGGTGAGCGACTGGGTGCTGCAGGAGCTCCGGGTTCAACTGGAAGATCACGGTGATCCAAGGCTCCATCTTTGCTTGGAAGATCGTGATTGGGTCCCAGGTTGTCCTCTCATTGAGAACCTTTCTCAAAGCATTCAGCTTAGCAATCGTACTATATTCATTCTGACCACTCACTTTATCCGGAGTGGTCACTTCAAGACCGCGTTCTACCTGGCACACCAGCGGCTCATGGACGAGAAGGACGACGTCATCATCCTGATCTTCCTGGAGAGATTTTCGGCCAGTCACTCCAAGTACCTGAGACTCAGGAAGAGGCTGTACAAAAGATCTGTGCTGGAATGGCCAAAGAATCCTCAAGCGCAACAGTATTTCTGGTTTTGTCTCAGGAGCGTCATGGCCAC
Organism: Notoglanidium macrostoma; assembly: GCA_030068235.1. NCBI lineage: Eukaryota > Metazoa > Chordata > Actinopteri > Siluriformes > Auchenoglanididae > Notoglanidium > Notoglanidium macrostoma. The sequence continues at coordinate 313,402 of JAQQZR010000035.1, read as the reverse complement.
TGAAAGCCAGCAGCACTACAACAAGCTCTTCCAGGAAACCCTGTAACAGTCAAGATGGGATTTTTACACATGTTCTTTGTTTTAAGAATTGGCTCCAAATGTTTTTCACTTGCTGTTACCACCCCGAAGTTGATTATTTTCCCATACCAACAAGTCCCGAAGTGTTCTATTCTTCTTAAAAATTTAAGTTAATTGTTAAAGTTTTTTTTTCAGTTACAGTTACTTTTTAAAGTATGTTATGAAGGTAGTTCGTGTTATCACTTACGTCGCCGCAGTTACAAATTGTCGTTTCCTCACAGCCTCTCTTTTTTCTCCTCTGTCTCGAAGTCACAGATTTACATCTGACTCTTACAAGGTACTGACACTGGAGACTCCTTCCATAAATGTTAAATATCAGCAGTTGCACCCTTTTTTTTTAATCTCATGTCCATATGTTAATGTGTATGAGTTGTTACTATACAAACAGTAACAAGTACCTTAATATAAACCTGTGATTTACTGCTGCACTACTGAGCTGCTGATCAACATCAACAGCAGCGCTGTGGTACAAATGTGGTTTAAATTAATTGCAGAGCTAGTTTTGATTTTTTTACTTTACCTTATGTGTTAATTAGTGAATTTATGTCTTGTTGGAAAAATAAAATCTGCTATTTTAAATGTGTTTCCAGTCATGTTAAATTATTGTAAAATGCTACAATACAGGAAGCACAGATTATTAAGCAAGATAAACAATATTGTGTGCTTTGGTGTGTTGTTGGGGTGTAACACAATGACATTATCTTTATTTGTATCTGTCAGTGCTCCAAATATCTGTATCTGTATTTGGATTGAAACCTGAAGTGCACGCGGCTTAAACCACCGGGGTTTTTTTTATTTTTCTTCCTTTTTTTAAAATAAAAAATGGCACAACTCCCCCGGAAAACACTGAATCACCCCCAGATGTCAGTTAGCAGAGTCAGCATGATGCATGAATTCTGGCTCTGACAGTTCCTCAACCTCAGCTGCATCATGCGGTATGTTTTCTTTCATCCCACCTGTGCCCTTATTATTTTATTTCTACCTGCCTGCCATATGTTTTAATGATTTGAGTCTGCTCTTTCTCAAAATGTAAAAAAAACACTAGTATTACAATTTAAGCCACTGTGACCCTGACCCATGTATTGTGTGTTGTTGTGAGTCATTCTCCAGTCTCCTGTATTATTATGTTTTTATTTTTAAGCGTGAAACAGATTACACTGTAAATGATGTTATTTTGTGTTCTTTTATATGTACACTTAAAACAAAGTGAATTATAACTGACTAACATAATAACTTGGAGAAAAGGGAAGTGAATCTTCAGCACTTCCTCCATGGACTCAGAGGTGTAAAAATAAATCTCTGAGGTAAAGCTCAGCAACTGGTAAAATACACCTATTGATTTGATAGACAGTAGGTCTAAAGAGAACATTTGGTGTAGGGTTGTGGGGAAACCCAAAGGTTTAATATAGATTTGCTGATTTTCAGGTGGCAAAAACCTCACCAACTATTATTGCACACACAACAGGAGAAACAGTGCCGGTTGGCAGTTCAACCAAAACTTCCTTTTTTCCCATAGAGGCAACACCGTATAAATCTCTCAACATCACTTATTTGGCTGACGGCTCTTAAAGGAACTGTATATGGACCATCGCTAACATGGTGAGAAAGCAAGATTCATACATAAGAGAAATGTTCTTTGCCATTTTAATGATGGTGTTAATTTTTAAACAGAAAGAAATGCACACTTGTGTTGTATTTTATAAATTATATGCTGTAAATGTTCACTTTTGATACTTGTGTCAAGTCAAGAGTCATTTTATGCTTTTCTTTCTTTATTTTAAGGATCATCAATAACATTTCAGACTCTTAAGTACAGATTTCGTTATATACAGTACCAGTCAAAGGTTTTTCTTTATTTTTCTTACATAAAAGACACTTCATGTCTTAAATTAATGATGGACTGTCGTTTCTCTTTATTTAGTTGAGTGGTTCTTGACATATTATGGATTAATGCCGTTGTGGAACAGGGCTATTTACTTTTATTATTTACTGTTTGATGGTGGGTGGTACGGTGGTGCAGTGGTTAGCACTCACAGCAAGAAGGTCCTGATTCGATCCCCCGGTCGAGCAGGGTGCCTTGCTGTTTATATGTTCTCCCTGTGCCTGCATGGATTTCCTCCAGGTTCTCCGGTTTCCTCCCACAGTCTGAAGACAGGCGGATTAGGTTGCCTGGCTACTCTAAAATTCCCATAGGTGTGAATGTGAGTGTGAATGACTGTTCGTCTCTGTGTTTGCCCTGTGATCGATTGGCAACCTGTCCTAGATTTAGAAAAGAAAAAAAAACCTACAAATGAGTAGTTGTGTCCAAATTGGTACTTTATATATATATACACACTACCAGTCAAAAGTTTGGACACACTTCTCATTCATAGGTTTTTCTTTATTTTGTTGTTTTCTACATTGTAGAACAATACTGAATACCTCAAACTATGATAACACATATACTGAATTATGTAGTAAACAAAAAAGTGTTAAAAAAAAAACAAAAAAACAAAAACAAAATATGTTTCTTATTTTAGCTTCTTCAAAGTAGCCACCATTTAGCTTGATGATATTCACCTGGAATGCTTTTCAGTGAACAGGTGCGCCTCGTTAAAAGCTTATTAGTGGAATTTCTTTCCTTCTTAATGCATTTGAGACATACAGTAACTAGTAAATGGGGAATGATAAAAATACAGTATTTTTTATAACAGCCCTATTGAACAACTGCAGTAATCCATATTATATCAACAACCGCTCAACTAAGTAAAGAGAAACAACAGTCCATCATTACTTTAAGACATGAAGCGTCTTTTAAGTGATAAAAATAAAGAAAATAACATTGAATTAGAAGGTGTGTCCACCTTTCAACTTTTGACTGGTAGTGTATATATATATATATGTATGTGTGTGTGTGTGTGTGTGTGTATATTTAATTTAAATATTTAGTACTGCCAATCTTTTTTACAGGAGGCTAGCAGACACTGGCTAATGCTAGAGTGCTGGCTGATAATCACGTTTCTGATCGGCTTGGTGTGCACGCTGCATAAAGACTGGCTGAATGATTGGCAGAAGTTGACCCGTCTGTGTGACATCCACCAGGACAGTAATAAGACTCTTAGCGTTGACTGCCATGGGCGAAAATTAGGAGAAATGCCCAAGATTTTCGACAACATGACCAGCCTTGATGCATCTGACAATGAAATCATGAACCTAACAGTGAACTCGCTGAATGGCGGGCAAAAATTGAAAAATCTCAATCTAAGCTGGATGAAAGCAAAATCACGCAAAAAACAAAAAGTGATGATGGCTGAGGGGGTTTTCACAAATTTGACAAAACTGCAAATCTTGAACCTTAATGGATTAGGGCTGCTAGAGGTACCTGCACAGCTTCCGAAGTCCCTGATACAACTGAAACTGGACGAGAACAATATTATCTCACTAAGTCCCAGAAACTTTTCACAAGTAGAAAACATGACCCATATTTATCTGTCCAAAAATTGCTATTTTCGGAATCCCTGTTTGAAGAATTTTAAGATTCATAACGGAACATTTTCGGGATTGGACAAGTTACAACATCTGAGTTTATCGTATAATAACCTTACTCATGTTCCCAAGAATTTGCCTAAATCCTTAGTAACATTTGAACTCGCTTCCAACATGATATCGTACATCGGAGAAGATGATTTCAAAAACCTCACGCATCTCAAAACCCTTAAAATCCAAGGAAATTGTCCGCGCTGTTACAATGCTCCATATCCCTGCGTTCCGTGTGTCAACAGTTCTATCGATATTCATGAACGAGCTTTCGACCACCTTGCAAATCTTCAATTATTGCATCTCGCTGGAAATTCTATTACTAGCATTAAGAAATCTTGGTTCAAGAACATTACACAGCTGCGTGAACTCTACCTTTCCTACAATTTTCTGACAAAACAGATCAACGAGGATGGAGCATTTTTGAGTAACTTAAGGTTGCTGGAAAAACTCGATCTCTCGTTTAATTATGGATTGCGAGAATATCCGGACACTGTGCACCTAGCACCAAACTTTGCCAACTTGTCGAGTCTTCGCACGCTTCATATCCAAGGTTTGGTTTTCAGAAAGATCCAAAACGACTCACTGACATCTCTTTATGGTTTGAAAAATCTGACCACCTTAGATATAGGAATAAATTTTATCGTGAACGTGGATTCAGATATATTTAACAAATTTCATAATGTAACAATGCTGTATCTGTCAGAAAACCGTCTCTATCCTAGCACTGAATCTGAGAATAGACAGCCAGATAATAGCGTAAAGCCGCCACGCTTCAACCTACCTGTGCTGACTGATTCTAGTTCTAAAAACGTAAAAGAACCTTATCATCCTATCCACAAGCTTGTCAAACGAGAGTGCGCTGCTGCTGGCCGTGTGTTGGATCTGAGCAGAAATAACCTGTTTTTCATTTCCCCAAAGCAATTTGAGGGATATAAAAACATTTCCTGTCTCAATCTGTCCAGTAATGGCTTCGCCGCAGCGTTAAATGGAACAGAATTCACAACACTGCCTAACCTAAAATATTTAGACTTGTCTTATAACAAAATTGATTTGGCCTATAATCATGCTTTTCAAGAATTAAAGGAGTTGGAGGTGCTTGATCTCAGCTTTAACCCACATTATTTCACTGTGCGTGGGGTGACCCATAATTTGGACTTTCTACAGAACTTGCCTAAGCTGAGAGTATTAAACATGAGTTCCAACAGCATTTTTACCCTGACAACTAACTACATGTGCAGCAACTCGCTTGCCGAGCTCCAGTTCCAGCACAATCTACTGGGGAGGCTTTGGGAAGTCGAAAAGTACCAGAAACTTTTCTGGAACTTAACAAATTTGACGCATCTTGACATATCGTACAACAAAATCCAGAATTTCCCTATCAATGTTTACAAATATTTGCCTGTCACAATAAAAAGATTCAGACTGAACGGGAATGGCCTGACAAATCTCAACTGGACTTTGATGAAGACCTTTACACAGCTTGAAGATCTCATTCTTGGCTACAACAGCTTGATGTATGTCTCTAGAGAAATAACCCAGAATATCCCGTCCTTGCATTACCTCGACCTGAGGCATAACAAAATCTCTCAGGTGCACGCTGGATTTCTCCAGGATGCTGTCAACCTTAAGAGGCTGGATCTTAGTTATAATAAATTAAGCATCATTAGTAAGTACACCTTCCCTGATGACGCAAGTCATTTGCAAACTGTGTGGCTCCATAAGAATCCTTATCACTGCACCTGCGAAATAATAGACTTTTACCTTTGGGTTTCTAAAAGCAAAGTGAAAATCCCCTATCTGGTCACTTTGCGTTGCAGTGTCCCTGATAGGACCAAGGGCAGTGAGTTGATCAATTTTGACCTCACACAATGCAATGATGAAATGCTCGCTTTCCTGGCCTACATAATGTCCACATTGCTCATTGTGGTGGTCATCTTCATGGCAACACTGATGCACATGTTCTACTGGGACTTTTCATACGTCTTCTACTACGTGAAGGCCAAATTGAAAGGATACCAGCACTTAACCTCTGGGAATAATATGTACGATGCCTTTGTTACCTATGACACCAAAGACCCGCAGGTCTCTGAGTGGGTTCTGAACCATCTCCGGGTTCAGCTGGAGGAGCAAGGTGATCACTTCCTTCCAGTCTGTTTGGAAGAACGTGATTGGCTGCCCGGCTGCCCCGTCATGGACAGCCTGACCCAGAGCATTCGGCAGAGTCGCAAGACGGTCTTCGTCCTCACTCATTCTTACGTGAAAAGCGGCTCGTTCAAGATGGCCATGTACCTGGCGCACCAGCGTCTGCTGGAGGAAAGCGAGGATGTGATTGTGTTACTGCTACTTGAGCCCGTGCTGCAGAACTCGCACTTCCTGCGCCTGCGGAGGCGACTCTGCGGCCACAGCGTGCTTGAATGGCCCTGGACGCCCGCCGCAGAAGTCTGGTTCTGGCAGTGTCTGAGAAATGCAATTCGGCTCGAGAACAAGGTCATGTACAGCAACATCTACTCCAGATATTTCACTATCAAAAAAAGACCCAGAGAGAAAGAATGAACTACATGGCATGTATATTTCATATTATGTGTATTTCATATACGACATATATTTCAACGAAAACCATATTCTTATCATCATTACCATGATTCTCTTGAGTGGAAAAGGGTGAACATGCAAACTGCCAACATTTCTTTTCCATTTCTTTCCTAACTAACAGTAAAATGTGTGTCCATAGATCATTAGAACTCATTTCTGTAGTTACAAGGCTTTCTTATAATTTTTCTATTAGTATTCTAGCAAGTAGCTTGCTATGGTGTTGCTAGATGGCTGCTAAGGTGTTGTTAGGTAATTGCTATGCTATCCCAGATGGTTGCAAAGTTATTGCTTTGTGGTTCCTAGGGTGTTATCTAGGTGGTTGATATGGTATGATATGATATTGTCCAGTGGTTTGCTAGAATGTTGCTAGGTGGTTTCCTTGATATTAAAGGGGGTTGCTAGGGCTTCGATAATGGTTGCTATGCTATCCCAGGTGGGTAACCGGGTGTTGCTAGGTGGTTGCTATGCTATCCCAGCTGGTTGCGATGAAGCTTTAGATGGTACGCAAGCATCAGTCATGAAACATGATTGGCTGGACTACCTTTGAGAATTGGAGAGCATGGCGTTCATTTTATTTTTGTTGAACTGTCATTTTAAAACCTTTTTCTCTCAGTAGCATGTTATTTATATATGCTACACTGCCAGAAGTAAAGGTACTGTACAGGTATAATTTTGTTTCCAATTTTGTACAAAAGGTGTAAATGTAGATTTGAAGGTAAAAAGAGGTTGTGTTTTTGTATTGAATAATGTTTGAAGATACTTTACATTGTCCGGGTTCTCTTAATGGGACGTGTGAGAACCTTTTAACAGATATATAAGATGATCTTGAAACATTACAGAACTTCGTCCCAGAATCACACACAGTAACCCCGAGAATAAAATTCACATAAAGGTGTTTTTGGAAGAAATTCTGAAAAGAAAGAAGTGATCACCCAGTGTTTCCTGTTTGAGAAATATTGTAGATGGTATGTTTTAAATAAAAAAGAAATTGCTTCATTGTTGCTCTTGTACTTAATAAAATTTCTGATTTACATTACACCTTGGTTGTTTAAATTTATTACAGTTTATTACAGTTTATTTCATTAAATAATTAATAAAGGTTATCTCATCTTATCTTAGTTTTTTCTTCTCTTCCTTTTTGTTGTTTAGCTTTTTTTGGCTTACCTTAAATAATAATCATAATAATCATAATATTTATTATTATTACTATTATTATTGTTATTATTATTATTATTATTATTATTATTATTCACTGAATGGCCACCAGATGTCGCTGCGAGCGCCTTCTCAGGGGCGTTGGCTTGCTTTACTGCCATTGGCTGTATGCAAATCAGCGCCGTGACGTTACCAGGCTCATTTGCATGGTGAGTATAAAAGGCTCAGGCTGCGCGCGCCTGCTGTTACAGCTCCCTGCTTCTCACTCACATCTGTTTCCTGTGCTCTCAACCGCGGTGAGTACATTTTATATACATTTATTTTATATTTAGTACTTTACTAGACATTATAGACAGCAGTGAGAGGTATTATATTACATCTAAAAATAATACAGAAAATTCAGCCAGTTTTTTTTAACATTATATTATTATTATGCATGAACATGCATCAAACGGCACTGTTTAAAACGCCATTGCTTGATTTTTATTGATTATAGCAGGTTATAAGAGTGTTATAACTATAATTAATGATGTCATTAAGGATGTCACTTGTTCAAAGGGCACATAGCAGCAGCAGCGTTCTCTTTGTTCGAACCCCTCTCTGTGTAATGCACTGTGATGTGATTCAGGTTATGGGATGGCACAATCAATAAAATATGGCTATGAGCTATAATAATAATAATAATAATAATCATCATAATAATCATAATAATTGACAGTGATTAATAGTGTAGACGGGGCTCGTAGGGCGGTGCCAGTTCTAAGAGAGGGTCACTATGCAGTCATCTTAAATTTAAATGTATTAAAAAATGAGAACGCGCTTCATGTAATAAACATATCATAAGCTCCTTCAATCTTTTAAGCGTTGCAAGACATCTGGTTAGGATATTTTTTCATGTCTATTTCTGGATTTCTAATAGCAGGAAGAAAACAAATTTTAAATGAATAAATAAATAAAATAGCAAAAATTGTTATTCAGGTCTATTTTGTAAGTCTACACACCGACACTAAGCAACGTGTTATTAATGTTCTTGTTTTATGTGTGTTTTAGAAATCAGCCACAAACATGTCAGACAAACCCAACCTGGAGGAAGTGACCAGCTTTGACAAGACCAAGCTGAAGAAGACGGAGACGCAGGAGAAAAATCCTCTGCCATCAAAAGAGAGTAAGATTTGTGTTTAAAAACGTCTTCAGATTGCACAAGCATTGAGTATTTACTTATCTATAGCGTTTGCTAATTAAAGGAGTATGTAATTAAACATTATTTACTATGGAATGTATGATCTGCACTGTATTACAGAGGATATAATGTAGCTAGCAATTAAAATGTGCATTATTAAAAAAATATATTTCATTTATATTATTATACTGAGATTTTCTTTTTTTATTTCCCCAGCTATCGAAGAGGAAAAGAAGGCAGGCACGTCATGAAACTTCCTATCAAGACTCCACTATGCACTGCACTGCCTTCATCTTTTCACCTTTTCTTTTTCTAAAAATTTGTTTAATTTCTTAAGACAAAAAAAAAACACCTAAGATGTGTTCTGATTGGATGAAACAAAACCACCATCTTGTGGCCCATACCGCCTTTTTTTTTAATAAAAAAGAAAGAACACACCTCTGCGAAGAATGAAGGACGTGGGAGTTGAAGAGGAGGAAGAGGAGGTGGAGCTTCAGCCTCAGGGCGGGGCTGAGAGTGTGATTGACAACTTCCTGGGAGTTCACTATCAAGACCCGGGCTGATTGCTTGCTGTCAGATGTTGAAAATCATGCAGTGTTTTGTTTCATTTTTTTTTTTTTTTTTTTAAGATTATTTGTAATCTAAAGTTGAAACCTTGGAATGCACAATATTTTGTTTATGCAAATAAAAGAGAAAAGAAAACCTGATAATCTTTTGGTGGAGGTCATGTTTGCATTTTCTTAGTCTTTTCTTGGACTTAAAAAGAGGAGAGATGCAGAGGAGGTGCGATGTGGAAAGGCCGTGTTCCACTAAAGGTATTTAAGTGTGAATGAACTCTGCCTCCCAGCACATCCTGGCCTTCAGGGATCATTCTGATGATGAGAATGATGATTCTTTAGCTATCTCTACATGACTCGGCACTTTTGCGCAATAAGAAAAGGAGTCTTAAACGATCCGCGTGCGAGATGATGAAGCTCTGATGAAGCCGCCATTCTGTATGATGCGATCCGTAATTCAGTAAAGTAGCAGTTAACGCTATGGTTAAAGCGTTGTGGTGTGAACAACAAGTGGTCCGAAATCTCATCAACGCTAAAACAAAGTCCAGAAAGAGAACCAGGTCCTGTTGTACTGTGAGCTCTAAGAGTATCGAAGTCCTTCAGAGCTAGTTCTCTTTCAGGTCCTCTTTAACACCATCATTTAAAAAGATCTGCATGTGAAAACACCACACAGAAAGTCAGGCAATGGCCAACAGACTCGGGCTTTACTTTTTCTACTCCTTTATGCGAGGAAACAAGGGCACCGTGGTGCGAGCGCGTTCTGTACGTCATAGACACTCTTTCTGTACACACACTTTGGCTTTGTTTGTGGAAATTTCATCCATTTAACTCAAATTATTTGCTATAAAACTAGATCCTTGGCATGTCTGTGATTAACCGTCCCGTCTGCTGCTCGTCCTTCAGCGTGATTCCTTCCCCAGTGGGCTTCCATTCATTAGTGCTTACAGTTGCAGTTCCCACTTTTGACCACTAGGTGTAATAACAACTGGCCGTAGCTAATTGGAACAGTGAGCACGCTGCTCTACTCAAAAAACATCTGGAAAGGTGAGCAAATCAATGGAACATCTGCATCTATCTGATAAACAGCAACATCGCTGGTACGCAAAAGATGGAAAGCGTTTCATTGGGATTTAAAATCTAAGGAGTTGTGACTCAGGGCTTTACGAAGATTAACATTTGTTTTTTTTCACCCTAGGCCATGTTTTGCATTCACGCTGCACATTACGTGAACGTTTTCTTCTATGTACTTTCTCAAGAGATGGAAGTATTGGCACCCTAGGCCATGTTTTGCGTTCACGCTGCACATTACGTGAACGTTTTCTTCTATGTACTTTCTCAAGAGATGGAAGTATTGGCACCCTAGGCCATGTTTGGATCACAGAGTGCCATTTAAGGGAACCCTTTCCCTGTCTCATGCTCAACAGAAACAATATAAATATTAGCATGCAACAGGAGGTCATTAGATCACCACTTAATAAATTCCTCCTTCTTTTATGGGTGGAGTTTTGTGAGGGTAAAGACACACACCCGGGAAAGGGAAACACACCCAGCCAGGACAACACTGGACATCAGCACATCTGCTGGATCATCTGTTTGTCAGAAGTACATGAGAATAGACCTTTGTATAAAACATGTTCATGCTCACATTTATAACTCATGAAGCGCTTCTTTATGTTACTTCCTGTTTGCTGCGGTTATTCACTACTTTCATTATGATCTACACACACACACAAACACACACACAGCTCACAGCACATAGGATTATATTTAACCTTCACTACATAGCAAGCCATTCGCCTGCATCTGCAGCTAACGCACACGGTTTAACTTCATGTTGTTTCGTTGTGATTATAATGACGTTAACCAGTCTTATTTTCCTCTGTAAAAGATTTTTTAAAAACATACATAATTATAAAAAAATAGAAATCGTACACATCATCGCACTCATGGCATTTTTTCCTTCATTAGTTCACGTTTCTCCTTTTCATTTTCCCCAGTGTTCCCAGAATCATCTCTAACGCCTTTAATGAATTTATCTGCTCTCCTTTTTTAACTGTTTGATGACATGTTCTCTATTCTGTACTCTCATCGTTATATCTGACTAGCATCTCCGTTCTTGCTCGTCATTACTTTATAATCGAGTTTCTGGAAATGCGTCTGGTAAAAGCAGCTCGCGCTCTCAGACAGTTCGCTCCTCGCTTGATCTCTGTAGTTCATCGACTAATGAGAGAATCGTGTTGGATAAGAACCCGTTACTCCACACGGAGATGTCAGACTTGGGTAGAACTCAGTCATTTATGCTGTTTAATGCAGCCCTGGATATTTTGACTGATTTACGCCTGTTTATAAAGGCAGCTTTGTTGCATCCATTTTGGTTTTGGCCCATTTGGCATCCCAGACTCTATACCACAGATTTTTTGGCCCTTAATATATAGCAAGTATAAGTACACACACACACACACACACACACACACAGACACACACACACACACACACACACACACATAGAGGTGTGAGGAATGAGACATTTTTGAGAAGAATGTCTCATGAGGACTGAGTGAGGACAGAGAAATGGGGACGTTTTGTCTGGTCCTCACTTCTTCAAAGGGCTGTTTGAAGGTTAAGACCTGGTTTTAGTGTTCAGGTTAGAGTTAGGTTTAAGTTAGTGTCAGGGTCGGGGTTTAGTTCTGATGGTTAAGGTTAGGGTGAGGAGCTGCGACTGCATAATGTTAATGAGGGTCCTCAAAAAGACAGAAGTACAAGTATGTGTGTGTGTGGGTAGGTGGGTGTTGTGCAGCCATCTGGCAGTGCTGTCACACACACACACACACACACACACACACACACACACACATGGTTATTATTATAAACCAATCCTCCTGTTTAAAATAACTATCTATAAATTTGTCTATTTATTATTTATTTATATGGATTTTTCGAGTCCTTTTGCTCTGCTCCATCACCGGCTGCGAGTTATTTCCACACACAAACTTTTACAGAAATAATGAATCTATTTGTCAATTTTTAAAATATTTTTGTGCATTTTTATATCAGTAGGCCGGAAAAGCAACAACAACAAAGACGTACTCAGTGTGTTAGACAAACACATCACATATTTCCTATTAGCAGCAGCTCTGCAGAAGGAGGAAGTTAGCCTTTACTAATATAACAAAACTGACCAAATTTCAGAGGCACGTCTCACACACGCACACACACACACACACACACACACACAGTAAGAGGAGAGGAAGTCACAGTTGACCAGAATAACTGAAGCGAGCGGAAGTGTCACTTCCTTTCCTTCTGCTTCATTCCTTCAGCTAGCTTTAGCATTAGCATTAGCAGCCGTTGCACTTTAACTTCACCAATGTGCTCAAGATGCTTAATTTGTTGGGGTTTTTTTAACGTGTTTTGAAAACAACCGCAGTGTTTGCTGAGAATTTGTTGCACAGGAGCGTTAGCATTAACATTTTTAATATATGCATTTTTTCAATGTCAGCATTTCTGTTTTATGTCTGTTTTCTTCAGGCTTTTTCAGATTTACATCATGACCTCAATGTGTTGTTTTTTAATATGTTCCAAATGCTCCTAACCCAGCCAGTTAAGAAAGAGCTGTTTAAGGATGATGTGTTGCTTTATGATGGTTTAGATGAGGAAGGCAGCATGCAAGTGTTTTCTGCTGATCTTTGGGGTTTGTCTCGTCTTTGTGTCGAGGCTAATTTGCATCGAGTTCGTGGTGAATGTACATAAAAAAATGCACAAACGCCTCATGCTTTGTCACCTGCTAGTGTGAACACAGTTTTCTACTATATCAATGACATTTCAGCAGATTAGTGAGATAATCGTTTAATTCGAACTTTTCAACATGGTGGTGTTCAGTACTTTATATTCAGGTCTGATAGCTATAGATATAGCTCACAACTGGTGTCATTTTATTAGTCCTCAGGCTTTCACACACACACACACACACACACACACACACACACAAACTCCCTGTTTCCATGGCAGCAGACAATCGCTGTGAAGCATCACACATCCAGTCGGTTTAGATGTGGCGCAAAACAAATCGCATAATCCAGTTCTGAATATTCAGTACATATAGAACAGCGCTGTTACTGATAAAATGCGTGGATTTTGACGTCTGAGTCTGAAGATGTCCAGTCACAAACAAAGGAAGATAAGTAAAACTTCCTTTCATAATTTCATAACGCAAACTACTGCCTCATGGACATCCGTGGTGATGGTGAAGATGATGATGATGATGATGATGATGATGATGATGATGGAGAGCCTCAGGTTCTTGACTCTAGCAGGCGGCACTCTTGGCCCACACTCCCACCAGCAGGAGAGCGTCTGAGACTCCAGCCTCCGTTCCCTACAGGAGCGAGACCTCGTGACTCAGCTCCACCTTTATTTTATTATCATTATTATTATTATTGCCAAACATCTGTGTGAAACGTGTGTGAGCTCACTTTGTCTTTCAGCTCCATTCTGCACTGTGAAGTGTTGTGTTGGAGGCGTCAGAGAGGCTTCATGATGCTTCACACGGTTGATGTTATGCCGATGAGCAGTGCTGGATTTGCTCCAAACCTAGCTTCATTTATGACATGACAAACATAATCCCAATTAAATCCATCTCAGTAGTTCCTACTCGATGTGGGAAAGTTCAGGGACGGGCAGGCAGTGACGATGGAATCAAGCGAACACACACTGGGAAACAAAGTGTGTGGATTTATTTAGCTGTACTGTTCACATGCATTTCCCCAAACGTCTTCATTAGGTTTGGTTTCTTTTTCCCATGATATGAAACGTCCACACAAGCGTAAACAGGCGTGCTCCCTGGAGTGTGTGTGTGTGTGTGTGTGTGTGTGTGTGTGTGTGTGTGTGTTAGCCCTGTGGGAGCAGACTAGGATTTTCTCACCTCAGTGAAAGTCATAAAGAATCTAACAGCACACATATTAATCATAACAATGACACTTGCTCACGCACTTTTTATTCTAAAATGCTGGATGTGTGACAAATGAAAGAAAGGCCAGATTTTATTCCTGTTTATCAGAAACGTTTGTTAGATGAAGGAACTTACCCAGAAAGCACTGCTGCACATTTAAAACATTTTTTTCTTTCACTTTGGTGGATAAAGTTGCCAAAAAAGCACAATGAGGCAACTGTGTCTTTTTTTCTCTTTTCTAAAAATAATAAATAAAAACCAATGAAATGAATTGAATGGTCTTGCTGATTGCGTAAGGCCAGGGCCACGCAGACAAGAAAATCTCAGGGAAGAAAGAAAGAAAGAAATCAGTGGTCCAGTGAGCCGAGCGAGCTGAGAAATTCTCAACAAAGGTGTTTGTTTAAGAGCTATGGAAGCAGAGAAACCTTATAAACACACACACACACACACACCACTATCAGTGAGCTCTGTATGAGGAACTTAGCACTACAGTGATGGTGTTTTTATATAAACAATTTCACGCTCAATCACCTGAATGTAATCTGTCAGCATGTGTTTTTCTGCTCTGGTGTAAAAGTGCTAACATGACTAATATTATTAGTAGTAATAGTAGTAGAATTGTGAATTTGTGATGGTGTTTAGATGGCTTATTTAGTGGTGTGTGTGTGTGTGCATGCGCAGGAAGCAGATTGTCTACTCTGCAGTTGGTTGTTTAGTTGTAGATCGCTTGAATAGCATCTCGCCTCTTGCGCATGTAAGCAGTTGTAGTGTTATAACATGTAGAATTTAACTGTGCAACAGCTGCTAGCAAAGACGTTATCCACGCTGCGTCACCACTGGGAGTTTGCTTCCAGAAAGGAGTCACATGACAGGAGAGAGATGAATCAGGGAAGGATACGTCGTGACTGATATGGCACAATCAGGAAGTGTCTGCGTCATCATTTCCTAAACTCTACGTTTCTGGCTGTCCACACTGAAACATTTTCAAACTGAAACAGGACCAGAAGCGTTTCCAAAACTCCCCATTTCAGCGGCTCAAAAACTCCGTAGCAGTATGGACACCAGGCGTAAACGTAGCAAAAGCCGTTTTAAAGCTAAAACACATTAGTGTGGATAAAGCATAAAGCTGACGCTAATGAACAGCGCAGCTGGAAGCACCATAACACTTCTGCTTAAATAAATGATAAACAGCCAACAGACAGTAAGTTAATATATTGTGTTTTACAGCACAGGCTCTTCAGCTTGGGGTCGCGACACACAGACATGGTATAATCATGATAATAATCATTTTAAAATACTGATTCACAATGACAGATTAGTATTATTAAGATTTCATTCAGTTTGATAGTAAAGCTGTTAACGTGGCGTTTACATCTAAAAGGTAAAAACAAGCACATCTTTGTGTTGCACACCGAGGATACTTGCTAGAAAAGCTACAAGCTACATCACTTGTTGGATCTACAGCAGAGACGAGCTGCGAGAAAGCTGCGATGCGACGCACGAGTCCAGTCCTCTCGTTAGATACAGTGAGAGTAAAGCGCTCACAGAGGATCTCATTTCTACTAGTTGGATTTATTGGGTGGGTCACTAGAATTTTGCCCCTTTAATAAATGGGGTCACCGGCCAAAAAACTAGCATGTGGCTAACGCTCGCATTTCTCAGTGATGACCGCACTCGCTACTGAGGCACACGGTGCTAAGATGCTGAGTCAAGATGTGAAGATGAACTTTCACTCTTCAGTATTTAGCTGGAGGGGAAAAAACGGTCCCAAAATTCCTTTGGTGAGACGTTGAAAACAGACAGAGAGAGAGAGAGAGAGAGAGAGTGCAGCCATATTAGGTAGTGAAGTAGGAAAAAAGTAGTATCCCTTTTTATTGGAAAGGAATGCACTTCCCCATAACAATGTTTATAGACAAAGCTCCTTTGTCTCAAGTTGTGTGTGTGTGTGTGTGTATGTGTGACGCAGTGGCCATGTGTCTACTCTTTTTTTACTCCTTTTGTGATGCTTGAATGATGAGACAAAATATGTTTTATTTGTAAGCTGATACATGTTAATATTGTAATCATGTTTCATTTCCATAATGTTTAATTTATTGCATCTTTTCCTTTAAAAAGCTCCGTGTTTAGATTAAAGTTGAGTAGCTTTACATTAATGACGTGTCTGTTTGCGTCGCTAGTCGTCATTACAGGAGCAGTGACGTGAGGAGACGTGAGGAGGAGGAGCTGTTCGACACGCCGAACCCTGGAACCCTACGGTGTGAACGTCATGACAACCGTTATGACATCATCCTTCATGATTAACAGCTGGTTGATCACAGTATGACTGAAATCAGAAGGGGTTGATTAGTTTCCTGGAACAGCAGCTCTGACAGTAGCGCAGGTTTTTATTAATGCCTTACTGTTGCTATAGTAACAGCACATTCACAGGGAGTTAACATGGCGTGTAATCCTTTATCTGTAAGCAGGTGTTTAACAGTTATAGAAGGAGTCTCCAGTGTCAGAGGTAAAGCTGTGCGTTTCCAGATATCTTATAAAGGACGGATGAGTTTACGCTTCGATTTAAAGCTGTTTTTATCCACAGCACAGCGGCGTAACAGAGGCCGGTGAAGTAAATCATCCTATAAATATATAAATATATCAATCATTTCAGTTTTGGAGCAAAAGCGTGGCGTCCGCTGTCTTGCCTCCAGACCTCTCAGCTCTCTCAGCAGTAAAGTGTGTATTCATTTGCAGTGGGGGTTGAAGGGGATTGTTATTCACTGCACACACACACACACACACACACACACACACACACACACACACACACACACACACACAAAGTGTCTTTCTACTCTAGTGTGTGGTTCATTGTTTATTGTGCTCTGTTCATCTCTCTCTCTCTCTCAGACACACACATACACACACACGCGCGCGCGCGCTAGCACACACCATGACTCAGTTGTGATCTCACTCCCACTGAATACATCTCTTTTTTTTAACTACGGCCCAGTTACCGTGGGTTACCAGCTGCAGATGTATTATGGGATGTTAGCAGTCAGTCAGAAACACAGCAAAGAAACAAACGGAAAAATGAAAGACTCATGATTCCATTAGAGGAAAAGTGATAACTGTGGTCATGTTTATCTCCACAAACCCCACAGCCGTTATAAATACACTGCGCTGGAATAATCACACAGGAAGTGTGTGCGACACTGATACACACCACGAACAGGAAAACAAACAAACTCTGGGAAAAAATTCTCCAAACAGGAAATGTTGTGGCTTTTTCCCCACTATGAAACAGCAGATATATTCTTTTGGATTTCTTTTCTGACATGCAAAATAAAAAGTAAAAAACATTTTATATTAAAAAATATATATATAAGTTTAAATAATAAAAACAGTTTGGCAAAATAAGAAACGTCTGTTCGTGAATTTCTATTTACCATAAAAAAAATTAAATAATGAAAAAAATACATTTTTGTATTTTAACAAACTGCAAAATTCAAAATTTTGAAAAAAGTTCCTTCAGGATTCATATTCAATAATACACAAATAAACACATGAAACAGACCCTGGGATAAAGTGTTAGCACAGCAAGCAGGACTGGGAGATAAAACAGGAAATGCTCTTTTAACTAGGAAGTGGTTGTTTGCAGTAAAGGGTATGGTTTTAACACCGTGGAAAGATTTAACATGTGAACTATCTCATCACTGAGATGGGCCGTGTGGATGACATCACTGTTTCACAAGAACGAGTGTCATCTGCGTTAAAATAAAGTGCGATTTCTCACAGCTATAAACAGACACGGCTTACTTTTAAAGAATAAACAAGTGTGTTACAATTCCCCAGTCTAAAGGTTTAACTCACGACACAACAGTAATGTTTAACATTCCCCAAAAAATCACAAGGACTGTTCAGTGATAGCGACGTGTCAGTCGCCGCTTTCAGAAGAACGCTGACCGACGTAGACGTAGCCAACGTCAAATAAACTCGACTCACTGAACAGAGCTGGACTTCCTGTCTCTATTAAGCAATACATTTAGTTCTGCTGCTAATTTTACACTAAACTGTCATTTTTTTTGGGAAATATTTCTTTATCCGCTCTGACGTCAGGTTAGCATGATTAGCCTAATTGCTCTGCATGTAAATGTCATAGTGAATGTTTTTATTTGAGGTCAGATCAGATCTCATGCTCAGCTAGCTTCATTTCAGTGTTAGCAAAAGCACTGACGTTCTGCAAGTTCTTCAGAACCTTGAGGTTGAGGCATGCTCTCCGAGAACTTTGTACAACTGACACTTTACTTAAGTTACATGAGCTAATGGTAGCTAGCTGGTCATCTGTGTAGTTACGGTTAATAAATTCTTGTCAAAGTCTGTGTATTTATCCAAATAACAAAGATGCGGTTAGCTAGCATGCTAGCCATAAGACAAAAAAAAGTAACAGTACACACAAGCATTACAAACTGTGCTCTGTAGGTTTGTTACATTTCACTAACTCCTGGTGGTACAACATAAGCTTTCTGAGGAAAAAGTGTGGAGAAAGAAACACAACTTAGACATCAATTTGAGTTTGAAGTCATTTCTGTTTGAGATCATTTCTGAGTGTTAGCATTAGCGTTGATGAACAATGCTAGCTGTATAAAATATCTTTCTAAGTAAAAGAATCCCAGAAACTTCCTCCCCATTTTTATGGCCTGTGGATTATTTTTACTAAGATATTAGCAGATTTTAGCAAAAATAATGAGCCAGAGATTATTTCCCTCAGTGTTCAGGGAATAATTAAGCTAATGATTCTTGACCACAGAAGCAGGTTTGAGGACACAGAGCTCACCACGCTACAGCTTCCTGTTTCCTGTTTGGAGGTTTTCAGGCTCTCTGACTAATGACTATTTATTTATGATGAATTTATTATTTCTGAGGATAAGGGTTAGCATTAGCATTGCTTTTTACGGTTACATGTCTTTTAAAGGAACGAACACACACACACACACACACTTTGAGTGTGAACTTTGCTTATGAAATAAGCACAGAGAACACAAACAATGGAAAGAGGAAGTTACACAGCAAAAGAACATTAATCACAAATAACACACACACACACGAACTTCCACACATTTAGTAGCTACAGCTGGATCATGATAATAACAATGCACATATAATTGGATTACATGTTCCGCTTTTTCTGCATTTTCACCCTTCCTTTCCATGCGCGCGCACACACACACACACACACACACACACACACACACACACACACAGGGGTCATGTCCCAAATCTCCATATTGCTTATGCTATATAACATGATAAAACATGGTCACATGAGTTTGAGAGCAAAGTGGGGGTTAGCTAGCACTAACAGCCACAGACAGGGAGACTTCCTGGTTGCTGTGACAACTGGCCTCTGTGGGATGATGGAGCACGTGGTGGTAGTAGATTGTGATAAAAAAATACTAAGCGTGTTAAGTGTGTGATTTAGGCCGTAGCCGTGGCGAGACCGGAACGCACACTGAACACACTGCACTGAAGAACAGGATGTGGGCAGACAGGGGAAGAACCTGAAAGAACTCAGTGTCAGTTTTCCTTCCTCTCCTTTTATAGACATGCAGCATTAAAACGGGTTAATGCCCAGTAAAACCTCAACATCAAGTCAGTTCAGTCTCATTAACGGCCTTCAGGAGCTTAAGGCAAAGCTAGCAAATGCCCTGGATCTGTTAACGTTTAAACTCTTCAAACAAATATTTTAAAGGTTTCGATTCATTTTTTTGCACAAAGTTGAAAATCTCTTTTGTTTCACAGCGAGGCGCAGGATTGCAGTCATCGGCAGCATGGCGAGAGAGAGAGAGAGAGAGAAACTTGGGCTAACAGCGCCCTCTACTGTCTAAAACTCTACATCCCATGGACTGTACCATGGGGTCAGAAGAGCAACATGTGGCCACAGAAAACCTCATTTAAAAAACAAACAAACCCCAGTTCCTCATTTTCACTACAGTGATCATGTGAATAAGTGACGGGTTTCTACTGTGCACTTGAACTGCTCTGGGTAAATACAGACTTTACAGTCATTACGGAGTTTGATCATATGACCCCGCAGCGCACCGCACCTGCAGTCCCTCAGTGCTCCGTACCTGCAGGTTGCTGGATCCTGGGTCATATTGTTGCACGCATGTGTTTGATTAGCTATATCAATACTCTGCAAGTGAGGCAGCCTCCTGAACACAGGAGTCCCAGCACAGGGGCCTCGAAAGCTCTCAGGTGGAAACAGTTCCTCAAACGGTGTCCACTGCACCATGTGAGTCCAGTGCGTCACCCAGTTACTAAACTGCAAGGACTGCCAGACAGCAGAAAGTCAGGTTACTGCTGCACATCACAGCATCGAGGTGTCTCACTGGGGCTCAGAACCTTGCCTCAGCATGGAACGCAGCGTACAAGCTCACCCTTATACTGGAGTTGCTTAAGACTTCCCCCTTAAGGGCCCCTGCAGGATACAGAACTGAAATCTGATGTCCCTTTAAACACTTTCACTAGCGATCACTTCAGCGAAACGCGTGAGAGCGCTGCACGGCTCTGGAGTAACCTCAGGACCGAATCCTGGGATTCGAACAAAACTCAGGTCACATATTTTTGAACCAATTAACAAATTTTCTTGACCTCAGATTGTTCCATAAAGGGAACCTATTTATAAATATATCTTACATGCTTTGTTTATTACTCTTGCCAAAGTCAATGGAATTACATCTTCCTGGAATTCAGGATATCATTAATGGCCAGGGTTGGCGCTGTCTGGTGGCCGACTGGAGCCTTGCTGTTCTCTCCATGTGCTGCCTCTCACCCAAAGCCAGCTGGGATTGGCTCCGGCTTCCCCACCACCTTTAAAGGATAACACGGACAACGCATGGATGGCAAGTCCAAGGAAAAGCTGGACCAAGAAAAAGTCTTTATTAATTGCAATATAATAACTACTAATAATTTAATGCCAAGCCTATTGCGTACATGATAGTTTCATGACAAAAGGGAGAAAAAAAACAACAATCATTTACTTACTGTATGCAAAAACTACTCTGAAACTATTCCACTACTCCTGTTCAACACAAGCTTGAAGATAAAGATAAAAGCAACGGAACATTCAGTGGTTCCTTCATTAGGAGCTCAAGTCTACTCCTTACACACAGCGGGGGAAAGAAGTGAAGCCATTGTTCTATTAAACACGTTTCCAGTGCAGCTCTCCACACCTACCTTGGAGCAGGTACTAGCATTAGTCACACACACACACACACACACACACACACACACACACACACACACACACACACACACACACACACACAC
>JAQQZR010000035.1:276713-290585 GCA_030068235.1 Notoglanidium macrostoma | reverse complement strand
ACACACACACACACACACACACACACACACACACACACACACACACACACACAGAGAGAGAGAGAGAGACAGAGAGACAGAGAGACAGAGAGACAGAGAGACAGAGAGAGAGTCGAGTTTCTTCACACATCTCGAAGCGGTCATTTCAAAGAAAGACTTCACTACCTAGTATTAAATAAATTATAGTCAATACTTTTTTTCCCTGCGATTTCATTGGGCATATTGCTTGGACTGGATCATTACGTGTAGTTTTTCTGCTCGACATTGTGTGAATAGCCGCATTAGAAATATGTCTAACAGAGAAATAATTGACGTGTTGAACACTTATTCCCATAGTGTATACAATAAACGTGAAAGTGTGCACAAATCATGTTAACTGACTCTTGCACTTGTGTCTCTGTAAGTTACTTAAAAAAGTGAAGTTGCGTCCACACACTGAGCAGTAGTACGGCTTCTCTCCGGTGTGGATGCGCTGATGCGCCTGAAACGTACTGCTGTGTGCAAAACTCTTCCCGCAGTGCAAGCAGAGGTACGGCTTCACGCCGGTGTGGACGAGCTGGTGTCGCTGCAGATGACTCTGGTGAGAGAAACACCTCCCACACTGCGAGCAGCGATACGGTCTCTCCCCCGTGTGGACCCGCTGGTGTATACGGAGATGACTCTGCTGACTGAAGGTCTTTCCGCACTCCGAGCACAGATACGGCTTCTCTCCGGTGTGGATGCGCTGGTGCAGTCGAAGGTGATTCGGCTGACCGAAACTGTTTCCGCACTGCGAGCACCGATACGGCCGCTCGCGCGTGTGCACCACGTGGTGCACTCGCAGATGATTGCGCAGAGTGAAGCTCTTCCCGCACTGGGAGCAGTGATACGGCTTCTCTCCCGTGTGGATGCGCTGGTGTATGTGTAGATTACTGCTCTGAGTGAAGCGCTTGCCGCACTGCGAGCACTGGTACGGCCGCTCTCCTGTGTGAACACGCTGGTGTGTCAGGAGGTGACTCTGCCGGTTAAAGCTCTTGCCACATTGCGAGCAGTGATGCGACTTCTCTCTTGCCCGGATGCTTCGGAGGCTCTGGAGCGTACTCTCTTGAGTAAAACTCGCCTCACACTTAATGTTTTCCACACTTAATGCTTGCATTTGCACATGAGAAGTATTAAAGTGGAGAGAAGATATTTGCTGATTACAAGAGATTGCTACGGGAGTCATCGTTTCTCTTTTTTCCCCTCGTAGCATCAGTGTTTGTAAGTGTTTGAGGAGCAGGAGAGCATTTACAACACAGCGTCATTCATCTCTGGAAGGGAAACAAACAAACAGATTGAAATTCAACAACACCAGCTTTATGGACCGTCTTTAATACGAAACACACTACTGTTCTGTTGCAGACGATTTTTTTCCCAAATCTGACACCCGCCCAAGCTTAAACCCCACCCTCTCCTAAACATCTGGAGCACCTTCTCCAGCCCCTACAGCATTAACGTCACATTCCCAGGATACACTGGGCTTTCATTAGATATAATCTTGGTGATTATCAGTTGGTTGATTCAACAGACAAGACAAACAAACCTGTTTTTTTTTACATGCGTCTTCTAATTGTGTGGAGGATTGTGAATAGTTACGGCTGGTAAGCAGGACCTCGTTGGTTTCACCTCTGAAGCGTGTTTTCTCCTATTCCACCATGGACCTTAGTCCTACTGACATGGACACAACAAGCAAAATCAGACCACATATGACAAGATATTAAAGCAAATAAAAGGTTTGTACATTTCAAAAGGTTGACCAAAACAGTGCACTGTAGATCAGTGATGAGTCTTTTGTAAAGGAGTCGATTCTCTGAGGAAAATGTTAAGAGTCGACTCCTTTGAGGTAAACTTTTAGCGTCAACTCGCATACAAGAGCCATTTCTTTCGTTTCTTTTTTTAACACAATGCTGTTACTCTTGCAGCTTCATTTAAGCAAAATTATATTTCGGAGACCTCAATGCAACATCTGAGCGGTTTGTGTAAATGGTAAGGTGTGTGTTTGACTCATAGCCGTGTGTATGAATCAGCAGAACATGACTCGTGTATATCTTTATTAAAAGAGTAAAGAAGAATTTCATGAAACAGTTGTAATCATGGGAAGGAAATAACAACCAGGTCTAAATATCAAAAACCTTGTTTATGGTTTAGTGGGAAAAAAAAGCCAGTGAGCCGTTTAACAGCTGAGAGAGTCGACTCCCATTGCTGAGCTGAATCAAATGGATCTGACTCACTGAAAAGAGCCAGAATTTCCATCAGTAATGCAGGCAGATACGCTGTATTTCTGATAAACTCGTACTTCCTAAATTAAACCCTTGCTAGAAAGCACAGCTGCTCACAAGGTTATAATCGAAAACCGATTAAAATCATTAACATACAGACTGAACTCGACTGAAATAGCACGACCTCGACGCCGACCGAACCCCAATGCAGTCCTAAATTTAAAAAATATACATATACTCTCCAGCTCAACTCAATCCCTAATATAAAATAACATCCTCATTATTGTTTACAGCACTGTATAGATGTGATCCAGCACCCTATAGTGCACTTATAATAAAATTAGAAAAATATATGGGACCAAAATCTGTTCACAACGCGAGATAAACTTACCTCACACATCTAGCATACAGACAAAATAAAGATTTTACTCATTTGTTTTTTTAAAGACTGTCGAGGTTTAATTGTTGTCACAAAAAGCCTTATCACCATCATCTTCTTCTTCTCCGTGTGAATCGGTTCTGGTGTTTTACTGCCACCTACTGGACTGAAGCAGAGCATCGCCTCACATGAAGCTTGACTAGCAGAATGTTAGTGTTTTGTGGGCAAAATCGCTTTCCTTATAAAAAAAAAAAACCCCGAAAAGACACTTGTATTTCTTCATTTAAATTCTGATATATAATCGATACTATATTTGCCAAAACTAAAATATAATATGGGTCTTTTTGTCTATTAGGTGTAAATGATTATTTTAGCCGTTTAGCTCATTCATTGACTGTCTCGTGAGGGTGCACACATACAAACTTCCGGTCAGAGTGGAAATGTTTCCCTACTTAGAAATTCTTTGGCCTAACTTTAAACGAGAAGTCTGAAGATGATCAAACATTCCCAAATGTAGTTTCTGTTATATAAATTAAAACACGACAGTCATTAATGTGTTCCTGAAATCTCAATCTTGTACCTGTCCCTTATAGTCTTATGAACATCAGTACACTTTGAAATAAAATACAAAAAAGTAGTTTTTTTTCCATTAAACAGTTCTTTTTTTTTTCATGACTCATTCTGTACTAGTTTTGTGTTCATCCAATTAAATGCTCTCTAGAATGTCCAGGTGTCTCACTCTACAGTAGCAGCTCATTAGCAGTAAACACGGTTCTTCGGTGTGTTCTAGCTGTGGGACGTCCTGCACGATTTTCAATTTACTGTGGTTGAGACATAATGTGTACTCATTTGGAAGACTGATGAGAATTCTGTCGTTGTACACCGTCACAGAGCTTCTCAATCAATAAGAGTCAGTAATATTGTGTCATCTGTCACTTCTGTGACTGATTTGTGAGTCAGATGTCTCCTGGTGATGACCCTGCGGCCCTCCTTCACCATCATCGGCTCTGCTGACGCTCGACCTCGGCTAAACCGGATTATACGTTATTCATAACGGGTAAGAGCTTTACCTGGATCCAGTATTCCAGGAATACTGGGCAATACAGCCAGTCTATCACAGGGCACCGTACGTACACATTCACAACTACAGGCACTTTATCTTAGCTAATCCACAGACTGGCACATTTTTTGGAAGTGCAAAGAAACCAAGGAACCATGAGAGAACCCACATGATGACAAAGACATGTAAAACTCTACACAAACTAACCCCAACTTAGGACTGAACTGGGAGCCGTGGCGCTACGAGGAGGCGACGCTACCCGCAGCACCACCATGTTTAATGAACGTGTCCTTTGACTATTTCATAGGTTTCTGCGAGACCCCAGACCTGATGCCCCGCCCCTTCTGCCAGCTTAGTTTGGCTTCTTTTAACCAGGGTTTCGTGTCTTAGTCCATGCGCAGAGCTGTCTGAAATAAATTCATAAGTTGTGTTACAAATACGATGATGTCAAAATGTGAAAACACCGTTTATTATAAATAACAAACAACATCATTATACATTTTTATATTATAACAGAATAAAGTAGTTCTATACATTTTCACAGTCTTTCGGTGCAGAGAGATGGTCAAGACAAATGTAAAAGTGTAATAATACTAAAAGACGGATAAGAAAATCATATAAAATGCTCGGAAGCAGCACAGTCTACACACACGGACAACAGTGCTACGCTTTAGTCCTGAACAGTCAGGATGTGTCCATTATGCCGAGTCGGCCTTTTTATTTGTGCACTGGATGATACACCGCCAACATGTCTTGACATTGTATACTTTGTTCATATATGACATATAAAAACAAAGATGTTAGGTAAAAAATGTATCCCTCATAATTGTGTAATATCTTTTAAAATGTTTTTTATTTTACTTTATGCTAACTGGGAGTCGTAGCAGCGTGCAGGTGTTTTTCCACAATTCGTCCTGGAGCTCGGCATCATAAGAAGCTGAAGATGATTTCACAGCTTTTCCTTCGTGTACATAGCAGCCGCTGACGCCTTCCAAGTCCCGAGATGCCGCCGCGTACACGGCTGTTTCTGCCGCCTGCGCCGGAGTCTGCAGAGAAACCAGACGTTAATGTGTTACTTCTTTTCCCCAAACTGTATACCAAAAGACTACACGCTGGGTTTTATTTTAGCACACTAGTGATGGGAATTCTGCCTCTCTGAGATCATTTGACTCAGCTCACCAATGACAATCAACTCTTTCGTCTCAAACACACAACTCATCCATTCTCATGTTGTCGTACCCTGAACAGCAGACAGGCGATGGGTTTTTGTGCCAGTTTTTCTGGAAAGCTCATGTGGCGGTACAGCTCCGTGTCCACCATGCCCGGGTCTACAGCGTTCACTGTCACTGCGTAGCCTCTGGACTGGAGCTCCTGATGGAGGCGATAGGTGAACAGGAGCTGCGCCAGTTTACTCCTGGCGTACGAGGCATGAGGGCTATAATCCTGCCTTCAAAACAGTGCAGAGACGCAGACAAATCACTTACATTACATACAACATATGTATAATATTATATATGCAATTATATTACATCCCACAGACTTGTTTTGTAATCAATAGGTGTATTACTTTACTGAACTAGTCACGCATGAAAGGTACACACGGCGAGAAGGCGCACTTACCTGCGGTGAAAGTCCTGCAGGGTTCTATCAGACGCGTGGTGTGCTGAAGAGCAAATGCTAACCACTCTAGAACATTCCTCCGTCCCAGAATGCATCAGTGTGTCAAGAAGGAGTCGAGTCAAGAGAAAGTGACCTAGGTAGTTAACGGAGAAGTGAAGCTCAAAACCATCATCTGTTTTCTCCTCAGGAGCTAGCATTACAGCCGCTGTGGGAGAAACGCACCAGCGTTAGAATATCAGGAGCCCAAACTTCCCGTGACCCCACTCCTCCCCTGCTGAAGATGTGACATTCCACATTCCCACAGTCAGGTTCAGATCTAACCCATCTGTCTATCACACACCCACTGCACTTCCTTATCTCACAGCTTCACCTTGACATTTCACGTGACATGGACGTCCCAGTCATCAGGCCCTCACGTGACCACGTCACCTCCAGGGGTGGGCCTGTGTAACTGTAATCTGGGCAGTCACGCTTTTCTTTAATATTGTACCTCAGATCTGTTCACTAAGCAGGACAGCATTAAGCTCCACAGAGAACTTGGAGAACACCACAGAGAACTTCACTGTCGCTAACGAACACAGAAATTAAATGGGCTCGGGAAGACGAGGCGACTAAACTCACCATTGTTCAGGAGTACGTGTAAGGGGAGATTTCGTTCCTTAAACCGCCGTACGAACTCTCGCACGGAGCTCTGGGAGGCCAGATCCACAAACTCAAAGTCCACTGAATACCAGAAGCCATAACGAGCAGAAAGGAGACATTACAGAGCACGTCATTAAACATGAACAGGACATTGAATTCCTGAACTTATCAGGCGTTACACTGCTATCTAAAGATTGTTAAACCTTTTTAAAGGCTGAAAGTCACTTCTGTAAAAATGTATTCACATCGATGTGCAACAGTCTACAAAAACACCACCAATGGTTCATTTCCCAGCTTTGTTAATCCTCATGCCAAAGCTATAGCTTTACTTCAACATCACAGTTGATGAAACCTTCAGATCCTTAAACGATATC
Source organism: Notoglanidium macrostoma (assembly GCA_030068235.1). NCBI lineage: Eukaryota > Metazoa > Chordata > Actinopteri > Siluriformes > Auchenoglanididae > Notoglanidium > Notoglanidium macrostoma. The sequence continues at coordinate 284,273 of JAQQZR010000035.1, read as the reverse complement.
TCCATGGCAGTTTTAAAAAGTACTGAAATATACCAGTATGAGGACACCAGTACTCATCATCCCTACACGCTGACCTAATGCTGCTTCGTGAAGCCGAGCGTGTCTGGATTAGCATCTAGCATCACAGAGCGTGGAGAGAGCAGGAGGGAACCAGACACTTAATATAAATAAATAAAAATGAACATGGACGGAGTAGAGTGTGTTTGGCTCTGGTAACCTTTGCAACGTCTTTCTGGAACTAAATTAATTCACGGACATTTCACAACATTAAATGGAACTTTAAACAAATATAAAATATCTGCATAGGTATGATATAATACTGCGCTATTCTACAGCTGGAGAAAAACGTCAGGTTTTGATCTCATGAACACTCACCTCGAGCTTCACTGCCCTCTTTACGAAGCCTTTTCAATGCAATGAGGCCTTGTTCTTTATCATGAGAGGCTGGAAGGGAAAAAGGGGGAAAAAAAGAAGAAAAGAAAATCAAGTTAAATCCAGTTTATTTATACAACAAATAAAACATTTCAAGGTTACACATTAATGTCAAAAACATGGAAGAATCCATTCTGTTTTGGTTCAAGAATCCCAAATGCTCATGTCCTATTTTCCAGATGTTAGAGCAGAAGGAAAACTGTTCTTCTTATTTTACTAGCTAGCTAAGAATGAGCTAAAATGCGCTAGATGAGATAAAATAGTTATTAATGACTTAATTGCACTTATCAATCAGTGATGCTGACAGAGCATTGTGGGTAACACGAATAAAGTACATAAAATATCCAGAAACTTGTTAGAAAGGCTTCTGTACATTCAGGACAGAACTTTAAAGTGGCTGACATGCTAAGAAGAAAATTAAGTAGGCATGAATGCTGTTCCTATTTTTAGAGTCCTAATCGGAGCAGTGGACGACGGCACCGAAGGCTGTCTCGTAATATTTTTGGCTTCTGGGAATTAAATGCACGACCTAATTAACAAGTCCCATTAGTTATCCTGTTATTAGACAACGAGGTGGAGGGCAGAGAGAGAGTGTCCATGTGTCGGACCAGCGTGGAGGTAAAAGCTTCAGGAGAAATACTTTTGACAATTTCTAAAGATAAATACAAATATTTTCCCTAAGATAAAGAAAGTAATGCTGCTGTTTTCTGATTTTGGATAAATTTGGAGGCAGTGTCTCCAGGGAAGGCGGGCCTGTACGTCTTCACTGCAGAAAACGTTTTGGACGGTCGGAGGAAACTGGAGAACACGGAGGAAAACCCAGTGAGTTATATTTACGACAAAAGCCATATTTTCCGTGTAACCGAATCAGCTGACCGCTCATCAGCAGGCAGGTAGATAGCTAATCACCAGCTAAACGAACTCTTCATTAATGATGTCCTCAGCTACAGGGGCCGACTGGTTTAGGAAAGCTCAGCGTTGTGTACAATCTGATATCGATATTCTTTTGAAGTCACGGTGATCCACCAAGCAAGAGAGCCATCTTAGTGATGTGGCTAAACAGATTTTAATCCAATCTTCGCTCACTAACCCTTAAACCCTGGTTTATGGTAAACCCATCAGGAGTGTGTATTAGTGTGTGTGTTACCTATAATGACATGCATTCCCAGATGCTGGAGCCGCGTCACTATCTCATATCCAATGCCTCGGGTTCCTCCTGTAACTATGGCAACCTTTCCATGCTGGGCGGGCAAAACTGAAATAATTATAATAATAATAACAATAATAATAATAATAATAATAATTACTGTATGTTCAGTGTGGAACTGTGTGGTATTCTGCTCCTTATTTCCCTTTAAAGTGCACTATAGAGGGTTCCATCTGAAGGCTTCTTCCTCCTGCACAGATGTCCAATATGAGACGAGCAGCTGGGGTTCTGCAGAATGGGGTTGGGTTACTGATCTTTGGGATTTAGTTCCCTACTGGCTGTATGGGAATTAATGCATTCCTCCACTCTGTCTCGTGCACGATGTGCTTTAGGGAGCACTGTGATGTAAACTTAGTGCACTGTAGCTATAAGCAGGCGTTTGGGACACGGCCCAGTGCAACTACTGTAAGCTTACTGGAACATGATTTCATTGTCAAGTTAAAGAGGCAAACGGAGGTGATCTAATCGCTAACCTGGAGAAACAAAAGGCCTGTGAAGGAGCTGATAGAGCAGAAGCTTCACGCCGACCACATAGAGCTTCAAGGCAGAGATGATTCGCGTTAAAATCGCCATGATTCAGCTGGGTTAAACACAGCAAACTCCTACCGCTACACGCCGAGGACCACTGTCCAATCACAATCAGCGCTCTCTCTGAGTGGCGGGACTGTAACGACGGTGACCAATCAGAATCAGAGTTCGCTGTGTGCAACGTGACTACAGAAACCGCTGACTAATCAGAATCAGAATGTGCCTTGAGTGGGCGGGCCAATTGCAGTCCCAACCAGAGAGTGCTTTTGGTGACCAATCGTAAACAGAAAGCCCTGAGTGACGCAGCTACAGCAACCGCTGACCAATCAGAATCAGAAATCGCCATGCGCGCGTGCCATAGTAACCACCGGCCAATCAGAAATAGCACTGGCTGTGGCGGGAAGGGGGAGGGGACTGGGAGATGATAGTCAGGTGTTGTAAATAGTCGCGCATACAGCTAAGATTAATTCTGTTTGTGTACACAAACTTATTCAGAATCTTATAAAAACGTGTTTTAATTTTTTTGGGCAGCTTAATCTGTAAAAAACAATAACTGAACAATGCAAAGCATTTAAATATAGCACATAATGTCCTCAAATCAAAACGTGCACATCTACAAACAGATCCCCTAACTCAGTACATCCCCTAACTCGGTAGATCCCCTAACTCAGAAGATCCCCTAACTCAGTAGATCCCCTAACTCAGAAGATCCCCTAACTCGGTAGATCCCCTAACTCAGAAGATCCCCTAACTCAGTAGATCCCCTAACTCGGTAGATCCCCTAACTCAGTAGATCCCCTAACTCAGAAGATTGTTAGAAATTTAGAAATAACTAAGAAATCTGAACAAACGCGGTCAGCTGGACACCTTGGAGACGCATGATAAACACGGGTGTAAACGGCAGTATGTCTTGGCGGTTCATTTGAGACCTGAATGCTCAAGATGCATTTTAAAACCATGTGTAAACAGGGCCTAACTCGTTTTCCAGCTGATCCAGAAGATCAAATGTAACTTTAAATGGATAAACAGTATCATGTGTCATTCTTTAATAAATTTCAATGCTTTCAATCAGTTTGGAGCTGGTTGACGTGCCACAGCAGCCTATTTCTAACTGTATTAATGTCATTGCAATGACTTATTAATGTAAAAACTGTAATTAATATAGTCCGTGACCTAGATATTGTTACCATTTCTCATTTTTTCTTGCTAGGCCTGCTTTAGATAAGCTGCTTTATGCTTTAAGTCATAGCAGCAGGAAGTTTGATTTGATTTCTACCATCACGCATGGTGAACTTGATGTTATCACATCAACGATTCAATGATTGCAATCATCTCAAAGTAAAATGATGATAGATCACTTGTGAGCTGCAAGCTCTGCATTCAAGGGGCAAGTCCAAAAATAAAGGATTGACAAATCCTATCAAATAATCGAATCTTTGTGATTTCAGCTATGTTCAACAGCTATCTTATTCATATATTAACTTTTTTTTTTTTTTTGCAGCACCATGGCACTCTCCAGCCTCCACCGCATTGTGTGTGTGTGTTTATCTCGCTCTGCCTCAGGCGTCTGCCTACCCAAATTTATCATATTTCTCCCAAAACGCTGCATCTGGAGTGGAAACTAATCAATCTGACAGGTGAATGTGTGTCTTTCGAATGAGTGATTCCTCCCCAGAGGATTCCTCCTGGCCCACTTTCACCAACACGACCCAACTCCGTTTCTCTAATAACCATGGACAAAATAACAAATAAAGTTTTGGCATAATAGAAATATTACCGAGATGACTAAGATGACAAATTGATAACTGCTCTTAGTAAACCTCACCAAAAAGCTGCTGATAGTGGTCCCAATCCCTCCCTCTTTATTCCTGGTGTGTATGAAACATGAGGTTTCAGATAAAAATGCTTCACGATGCTGGGCATGCAGAGCGCTCTGCAGGAGGTGCAACTCTGTGTATTACACTTCATCTCCTCTGCATTCACGTGTCAGTAGGAAAGACCACATTTCAGATTTGCATGAAAACCAATCAAAACAAAAAAGGATATCCAGTAAAAGGACTTTTCAGATTAAAAATGTCTCAGAGTCTATCTGGATTTACAGGCAGAAAGTGACGCAAACGAGACAGGCACTGGCTACAAAATATTTCAGCTTGAAAGATCAGTTTCTTATAAACCCCAGTGTACCTGAGAGGACCAATACACCAAACGTGATCACAACAAATACTGACTGAATTCATTTTTTTTTTGCTGTTTACTGTTATTAGTAGTCATTCATTTAATTTATAGAGAAACCTTTTCAAGTAATTATTTTTGAAAGCATCTTAGCTTGGAGATCTTCTTTACCTGTACCTAATACCATACATTTAATATCGTTTGGTTACCTGCTCAGATGCCGTGCTCGCAGTCGATGTCCCTGCAGATGTACCACAGGATGACATAGAGGATGAGGAGGATGACGAAGATGAATAGCCCAATTAAGATGGCCTTGTACAGCGGTGAGATGAAAGACTGCATGACGGATGAGAGAAGAAACAAGTGGCAGCATGGACGAGGATGAGTGGAGGATGGAAGGAGAGAGAGAGTGAGACAGAGAGAGGGAGTTCTGATCTCCTGATCTCACACACGACACACAAAATGAGATTGTCCTCGATGCAAAATGTTGTTCACGCACACGCACACGCACACACACACACACACACACACACACACACACACACACACACACACACACACACAGTAATAGCTTTTCAGTTGATGATTTGTTGATGAAATGCAACAAGTGCACCAAAGGCATTTCCAAAGGAAACTTGTTTATATGAAATTATAATCATGCATGATTCTCACTGCTATTACACAGCATGCTTTATTATACTTACATTATATTTTATATATTTTACTAGCCAATTTTTTAAATAAGTACTATTGATCAACATAATACTCATAAACAATATCTGCATCAACAGCAACAATAATAAAAATAATAATAATATCTTCAAAATGACCATTTATGACACTTTAGCACAGTTTTAGCAAATTTCTATCGATGATTTATTAGACTGATCAGTATCATGCAATCCTTTCATGTTCATCGTTAAGGGAGGATCAAAGAAGTGATTTTGGAGCAATCAAAGTTTCAGCACCTTAACATTCACTCCAGCCCCAGGCAGTTTTAAAACACATTGACCTGAGTTTGAATAATAATAGAATATTAATAATCAGAATAATTTACTGCTCAAATAATCTTGTACCCACTTAAGGATTTCAGGATGTTGACAACAGAGAGCTGAACACCCTTGTGTATATTATACTGACCACAAGAACCTTGAATACCTTAAAACAGCCAAGCAACACATCCCAAGACAAGCCCAATGGGCCCTCTGCTCATATTGTTCCAAAAGTATCAAAGCAGACATACATGCACACAGCAGACCCAAATGCTTCCAACACCAACACCATCTTCATTGCTACCGCCAGCTGGGATATTGACTGCCAAGCTGTATGGACCCTTAAAGACCACCCCGGTCCTGCCTGGTGCCCTCGAAACAAGAGCTATCTCCTTCCAATCTTATTGATGCTCTTATGTACTTGTACTGCCATTGTCACTGGTCTCCCAGGTATCACCCATGGTTGGTGGGAACCATTCTACCAACATATAAAGAACCATCAGCTGTAGTGGGAATTATACAGATCAAGTGAAGTGGCTTTTATTTTCATTTCAACCATATACATGTAATACAGTGTACAGTGAAACGAGACAGCGTTTCTCCAGGACCAAGGTGCTACATACAAAACAACAGCTTTAGCGCTGGGGGAAATGTGCACTCCGATAATAAATACAGAGACATTGGAAAGTATTTTGGTTGTTAGGGGCCGGCTCGCCGCACTTCCGCTTCCTCACACACCGCTCTCGGCACACCGCTTCTCAGCACACCACTCCCGGCGAACCCCCCTCCCCGGCCGCCGGCATCAGGCCACACCAAGAAACTGGAAGCCTGGTCTCCATAGCAACCCGAGGACGCAAAACGTTTCCAATAGGTCTTTCCTACAGGTCGGTGTTTTAAATATTTCTTTATGTCCAATAATGTTTCTCGTAGGTAGACATGAACACCGTCTATTTGGTGTCCATGTGCCGTTGGAGTCATGCCAAAAAAACTAAAATAAAACAAAATAAAAACAAAAAGGCACGATTTTCAGATCCGGAGTGGCCGCTGCGAGCTGCAGTCGCGCCGCCATTACGTCATCGCTACTACACTGATGTTACACTGATTCAGGTCAGAATACATCCTGAGCACTTCAGTCTGAATTTACAATTAAATACTGTACAGCTCTGTTAAGTGGGTTTTTTCCAAAATAAAGAAAATTGGGGCATCAGGAGGACACAGGAGAAAATAAGGATGCACGTATAAAAAAAATTCAACCAATAAATGTATGAGCATAAACTATATTGTCACTGTTCTGTCATCATCATTTTAATGTTAATTTCAGGTTTTTGTGTGCTTTTAGAAGCTTTTTGGATTGAAAATGGGCTGGAAAGTCATTAACCAACACTTATGTGTAAAATATGGGTTTTCTTGGTGTGATTATGTAAGCTCATTTTGCTGAATCTTTTCAAAAACAGTTAACAACAAAAGGAGCTAACTATGAAGACAACTGTGTTTTTGTTCACTATTTAACATTTTTACAACTCCTTTAATTAAAGCTACCATGAGATCATGGTCATGTTCCATCACAACCCTGACCATGATACTTTTTTTTCAGCAGCGCACAATCTGTTTTATCCCACAGTGCATTACTGCCACCGCCCGGTGCTTAGGCACAGCTTTACACTAGCTCATTTCATTTTGCTCTTCTAGTGAGCTCAGTTCAAACCCAATACAACTTATGCCTTGTTTTCATAATGTCTTGTTTCACTGTACATTTTCTCATATATTTCACCACTTCAATGATTCCTTTGTATGCACACAGTTCTGCTTATTTCTTTCCACAAGCCATCACTCCCATGAACACTCAAATCAGTCACACAGTGTCAGAGACAGTACTTATGCAATAACCTGGTTAACACCAGTTGTCCACTGTGCCCATAACCTGAACCCTATATAGTAACCAGTTATTCCTTCCATATGTACACCGGCATCTTGCACTCTGCACAACTGCACTATGATTCTCTTGCACATTTTTCTATATATATGCAGATATTTATATCTTTAGGGTGGCACGGTGGTGCAGTGGTTAGCACTGTCGCCTCACAGCAAGAAGGTCCTGGGTTCGATCCCCAGGCATGTGTAGGTTTCCTCCAGGTGCTCCGGTTTCCTCCCACATCCCACAGTCCAAAGACATGCAGATTAGGTCAACTGGCTACTCTAAATTGCCCATAGGTGTGAATGCGAGCGTGT
>JAQQZR010000035.1:250048-264386 GCA_030068235.1 Notoglanidium macrostoma | reverse complement strand
GACTAAAGACTTACCTCTTTCGGAAGTACTTGGACTAGCATTTATTCTTCACTTTAATATTAAAAAAAAAAAAAAAAAAAAAAAATTAACCTCTGTATTACTTGCCAACAGTTTTTAGTTTGATGGTATTCTTAGCTCATGTGCTAATGAGCCAGTATCAGAATATATTTAATGATAGAGACTTCAAAGCACTTATGTAAGTCGCTCTGGATAAGAGCATCTGCCAAATGCTGTAAATGTAAATGTAAATGTAAATGTGTCAATTAAAAACAAGGGGTTAATGTAAATAAAGACCCCTTCAGTACGGACTTATTTTACAAACACCCAATTGAAAAATAAGCAAATTATTTAAATGTGTAAAATGATATTTTGAAACCAGAGTTTTTTTTTAATTTCTGTTCTTTCCACCTATAGAAATTAATTTTTATTAAAATTGTCATTAAACCCCAGATAACATCATCTACAGACATAGTAATAGTAATTTGATAATTGTGGGCTAATTATGATCATATCTCCTTATAGTTTTAGTTTGTTAGGATAATCATCCTAATCAGTTAATTATCTTTGATACTGGATTTACCAGCGAGGATAAAACCAAAAGTATAAACTTATCAACATATCTTGTATCTACAAAGTAACTCACTCGCTATTATCAGTATTCTCTGCACTGCAGTTCTTTAAGGCGTGTAGATATTTATATAATATATTGTATCAAAACACATACACATAGGTTGCTTTGCTATCACTGCCAACCAGGTTTTTGGCGGTGCATTTATAGAAACCACTGTCTCTGCTCGACGGGTTCTGGATGACCAGAGAGCCTTGCGGATGGATGTACCTATTGCCATAAAGTCGGGGATGTGGGCCTGACTTGAGCTGGATTTTATCAGGCATTTCCCAAAGTACCTCCGGCTTTGGTATACCGATCGCCAAACATTCAAGCTTGATTGCAAGTCCCGGTCTCCCGTAAGTGACCGGCGAGGGTCCGGTGGTGATGCGCGGTGGATAAGCGATCACAATCACTGCGACTGACATGGACGAGGACCCGTGTTCGTTGGCAGAATTACAGCGATATGTTCCTCTATCGTAGACGGAGGCCTGTTGGACTGTTAAGGTACCGTTGTCAAAGATGACATATCGTCCCATTCTCCGTGGCCTAGTGAGGATTTCTCCACTTGGTAAAGTCCAGGTAAGCTTAGGTATTGGGTTTCCACTTGACAGACAGTTCAACTGAAGGTTTCCACCATTGATGATGCTGACCAATGAGCTGTACTTGCTGATGATAACAGGCTTCTGGCTGGACTCCAGAGTCACTGTCCTTTCAACAGAACCTGCACTGTTACGGCTCACACACCGGTAAATTCCTACCTCTGAAACAGAAGGTTCTCTAATGATCAAAGCTCCATCAGGGAGATGACTGAAACGGAAGATGCTAGTTCCACTCAATAGGGCTGTTCCATTAGGAAGGAACCAGGTGATCTCAGGATGGGGGTTTCCCTCAACGGAGCAGTTAAGGATCACAGAGACTCCACTGGTGAATGGGAGAGTCTCTGTGGCCAAGCTTTTCAGCTTTGGTTTCTCAACACGCTCTGTAACGTGAAGCTGTACCTGCAGTATGGCCTCGCCCACCTCATTGCGAGCTACACAGAGCAGCTGGACGGAGTCACTCTTCCGTAAGTTGCGAATATCAAAAGTACCATTGCGATGAACCATGATCCTGCTGCCGTAGTACGGAGATGGAAGCACAACGTTCTCAGGCATTATCCACACAACTTGGGGATATGGTATTCCTTCAGCTTTGCAGTGCAGGAGAACCCGCTGGTTCTCCTCAGCGGTCTCCTCTGCTCTGGTTACAGGACTTTTTATTCCATTAATGATGGGAACTGAAGTCACAACTTCAACACTGACCACCTTCTTGCATGTACCTGCTTTATTTTTGGCTAAGCAAGTATAGTTTCCACTGTCCAAGCGTTGTGCTTTATGGATCTGCAAAATCCCATCAGTGGTAAGCTTGTACTTATCTGATGCTGGCAGGGCTATGACATGTTTGTTTGGAGAAAGCCATGTTATAGTTGGTGTAGGCTGTCCTTCGGCCCTGCAAGTAAGCAATGCTGTTTCCCCATGTGAGACTCTGATCACCTCATAAGTGTTGTTGTGTATAGCTGGTGCAGCTGCCACTACTCTGATATGAATTTTCATTTCATCTTTGCCGATCTGATTCTCAGCATAGCATGTGTAGTCTCCCTCCTCCTTCTTACCCACGTCGTTGAAATAGAGGGTACCGTTGTCAAATACAACATATCTCCTAGTGCGCACTCTGTTGTCATCTGACTGCATGACGCTATTAACCATGGTGCCATCTGGAAGACTCCATTTGATCTCAGGGTTCGGGAGGCCCGACGCAATGCAGTCCACCTTCAGATCTCCTCCATAAAGAACCTTATGGTTATTTAACTGTTTCTGCTCAATTTTGGCTGCTTTCATCATGACAGTCACTTTCAGAAGAACAAAATCATCCCCGATTTTATTTCTGGCCAAACAGAGATAGTCCCCATGGTCCTTGTCTGTTACTGATTTAATGGTCAGAGTGCCATTGCTGAAGACTTTCATTCTGTGATCGAAGCTAGAAAGAAGAAAAGAATGTAATATCAGATTAATTTAAAGTTAAATAATGATTAGTGAATAGTGGCATGGTATGGACAAACGTGTGAATATAATGGCATTTTTAAGGTAAAAGTAAAGAATGGGAAGAAAAGGAACAATTTCTTCTCTTTCCATGGAGTCTAGGGAAACATTTACAGTAACAACAATGCTATATAATATCAAATAGAATGTTAACTGTGTAGTATTTATCTTGAGTAATTGTGCTTCCTTTCTGTACTTAAGTACCATTTTGGAAGATTTGTAGGTGAATTCCAATATAATTGAAATTGAATAAATTAACTCTTATTTAAGTACATTTACATGACAGAAAAAAAATCATCCTTTCCGCTATGTACATTTCCATTTTGACCTTCAAATATTTTTATCTAAATTTCTCCTGCCCTCTTTGCCAATCACTAGTGTTTTCACAAAAAATCTGTATTTTTTTTATTTAGAAGTATTTTTAAAGACAAGCAACAGAATTTACGTTCATGTCAAATGAAACTTCGCACAACTATACTAACTGGTCTTGAGGGAAGGCCCGCACCATCCATTAATCAGTGCGGCACACTCCACCTGTCAAGCCATAGTCAAGCTTTAACAATCCGTATGATGAGCATCCATCCCCATACCTTGGTAAGATGTTCTCTTTTGCTAGATTTAATAACAATTCATAACGATTCATAAAGGGTTTGACATATCTCCTTTGCTTCATGTGTACAAATGAAACATCAGCCTTGAAAAATTCATCAAAGACTTTCACTTTTGTAAATGGAAAAATAATCACTTTTTACACCAAATTGACATATGGCATGTTTTATTGGCTGATCTCATTGATTAATGTTTGATCTAAGGGTTTTATCTTAATATGTAATGTACATCGTATCATATCTTATCACAATATTCTGATGATAATTTGCCTCTGACCTAAATCACTGGCTTCCTGCTTCCTATCCAAACGTGTGAACGATACGCTCAGCTGCTGACAGAATGAAAACAGACTTCACAGCACTAATGTTCCTTTTTATTCAAGTACTATATTTCATTTGGAAATCAAAGAACAACCATAATCTACCGCAGACAAACTTATCCCGAGTTTATCTTAAAGGCCTGTCACCTCAGGCTCCCTAAATAATGTTCAGAAAATGACGGCACACCAATGGGAGAGAAGACCTGGAGAATATCAACCTGGAGAATATCAACCATGTTGCAGGGGCAATAAAAAGGGAAGGTAGCTTGTCATTCATCTTTCAGACTTTGAGTGACTTTATCTTTGTGATTGAATATCGGAGAAACAAAAGATCAGCAGAATTGATAGCTAAGTAACAAATGTGTAAGGTTTTTGTCTAAGGAAACATCTGATGTCATTAAAATGACAATTTTAATGCACAGTTTTTGGAGAACAAGATTGATGAGTTTCCTTGTCTGACTGATAAACACTAAATCTTCAGTCAATTTGCTTCACTGAAACTTGGATGAACTCCTGCACTCTGGGCAAATCTGCCCATAACCACAGGAATTATGAGTTTGGACTAGACCACTTAGTCAGCTGTCTAGAGCAAAGATGGAGGCGTTTGCTTTGTAATCGGCAACAGATGGTGCACTGAGGTCCAAAATCTGCTCATCACATCTGGAAATGGTAAGGGCGGCCCTTTTATCTGTGAGCGAATTCTTCTACTACTAATACAACTCCTGTGCACATTCACATTCTCACCAGAACCGCCTTAAAACTTCGGACTGTAGTAAATGACGACACTACATTGATCTACGGTAAGCATCACCAACATTATAGTAACCAACAATCTCTGTACACTAGAAATAAATAAAAAGTTTCTTCTCCCTGTGTTTATTTATCTTTTTTGTTAGAAAGAATAGACTGATTAGAAAGATAGACTGTTACAATAGTTAAATAAAAGATATGTTGATTTTATGACTTTTATGATGGACAGAAAGCAGATTTTGTTCTGCAGAAACAGACTTTAATGCTAATTACTATGTGTCTAAAAAGAGAACAGAATGTTACAAATTATGAACTCTAATGAGAAACTGTAGTAGCCAAAATGTGTAACCTTCAAGAAGAATAAGATTTTTCATAATGTCTTGCTACATGCTTAATGAGAGGTCTTATATGACAGGAAAAGATGAAACTGTGTTTATAATTTCTTCTTCCATTTTTGCACCAAACACTAAATGGGAACTAATTGCAGCCAGGAACTAATGTAGTGAACAGGGAACTGAAGAAACGTCGGACCATATACGCCATAGGATCATGTATACGTCTTTGTTATAAGCCAATAGGATTTGTCGTGTTATTGCACAGACTTGAGAAAATCTTAATTGAAAATGTTTTGACACTCACCACTGTCACTGAAAATACAGTGAAAATATCAATGAATACCTGTCACTTTCTTGCTTGTTAGCATCACTTTAGGGTCATTTTCAATATGTTTAAAAAGGTTACATGCTTATCATTTGTCATATTGACGTACCTGAAATGTGCATCAATAAGTTTTTTTGCCGGAGTTTTCCAGATGATTTTCGGTTCAGGTCTTCCTGAAGCACTGCAGTCTAGCCTTAGATAGCCACCGTAACTGACACCAGTTCTTAGGGGTGAGGTGAAGGTAATTTTGGCTGTAGAGGAAGTCCTCTTCACCAACACACTCACACTTCTCTTGGCTACACCTACAGCATTCACAGCAATGCACTCGTAGGTACCGGAGTCTTTTTCTGTTGGGTGGCGAATGTATAGCGTCCCATTGGGAAAGACAAACAGATTTCCATTGATGAACTGAGAAGGGCGAATTTGCATGCCGCTGAAGGTGATCCACCGAATCACTGGATATGGGGCTCCTTTAGCGCTGCAGTGGATGTACACCGTCTGACCCTCAGAAATGGTGTGGTTTTCCTGTCGCTGTTGCTGGATTATGGGTGGAAGAACGATAACGTGGAGCCGAATGGATATTGTTGCAGCACCAGCCACATTACTGGCGATGCACTTATAGATTCCACTGTCTGGATAATTAGTCTGCTTCATATGAAGTGTCCCATTGCTAAAAAGCATGAACCTCTGCTCAATAGTACTGACCACTTGTACCACCGTCTGGTTGGGAAGCACCCAGCTTATCTGAGGGCGGGGAAGACCTTGTGCTTGACACTGAAGGTTGGCACGCTCTCCCAAGTACACCGTCATGTCACGCTGCCATGGAAGCAGGATTTTTGGAATTTGGACTAGAACCATCAAGGTAACCAATATCCTATCAATGCCATATTGAGTCCGAGCAGTGCAGACATACTGGCCACGATCCTGAAGCTGAACGTTACGGATTACCAAAGTTCCACTGGGCTGAACCTCAAATCGCTGGATTCTGGTATTTGCTGATATAACAGCTCCTAAAAAACAGAAATAATAAGAAAAACTTGTATCTGTCAATGTGGAAGTGATCTGTTGAAGTAATCATTGGTTCTTTGAAACACTGGATGTGTAACAGTAAATAACTGTCCTAAACGAGTCTTTTTGGGATTCTCTCTGTGTCACCATGAAGAAACAGAAGGTGCACAGATGTTCTTTGGACATGTCATGGGCCAGTAGAGAATATTAATGGCTTCTGCATTTTACACAGAGGCAAGACTCCATGGCTTGGCTCCAACTGGGGATCAGCATGCAAAATACTGTTATTAAAATGATCTGTTATTACATTTGGAAGAGAGATAAACAGACACAATTTCAGTAATCTGAATATTAATTGATATGTTTGTTCATATTTATTGTTTAAGATGAAGAAACTAAGTTTGATATTTGGTTATATGTACCTGTAGAGATTTTGGTCCAGGTAAGCAAAGGTTTAGGATCCCCCACAGATTTGCACGGAAACTGCACATCTGTTTCAGCATTCACAGTGATGGTGGTAAGATTAGCAGTGGTGATTCTGGGCCTTGCTCTCAGTACAGGAACATATGGTGGCTGAGGAAAAGGAATATTCTTGCCATGTTGCCGGTTTGTAGAGACTACACCTGTCTGAATTCTGCTAAGAGCCTTTGCAGTTGGCATTGGGCTTGTAGTTGTTGGTTGAGTAGTGCTTGTAAATGATTTAGTTGATGTGCTTGATCTGATTGTACCAGCTGAACCTGGTCTGACATCCATAGATGATTTATTATCTGATGGTGTTTGATGGATGATAAACGAGTGTCTGTGATTGGGGTATGTATAATTAAGGGTTCTTTTATGATTCTGATCAGGAATTTGGTTAGTTGGTGTGTTACTTGAGTAAAATGGAATTCTGTTATCTGCTATCAGGATGCTAGGCTTCAAAGAGGTTGTTTCTCCAAAATTAATGGATATACTTGGAGTATTGAAACCAGACTCCGTGGTTTTTATTGAGGGTGTCATGGTTGTTGTTGTTGTTGTTGTGAGAGGTTTTGTTGACATTTGAATCTTGGCTTTAGTGGCTGGTGGTGTCGTTGTTGATGTCGTTGTTGAAATGTTGTCAGAGGGTTTGCTTATGTTAGGCAGCAACTCTCCATCTCCCACTTCTGTGCCTGGAGTTGTAATGGGAAAAACAGAATTGTATTCATCCGGAACAGTAAGAACCGTTGTGGTTAGAATCTCAGTTTGACTTTGTTTCACTAAAGAATAAGAAAATGATTTCTTTAGCAAATCTTCTGCCGTAGTTTCTTCATATGGAAATGTAACTGCAGTTTGAAGTGGTTTGACTGGAGCAGTTGCTGATTTGACAGATTTATGTGTAGAGTTGAGTATTTGTGAGCTACTGAGAGCTTCCTCTGGATGTGATTCAGATATGTGAGGACTGGTGTCTGTTGCGTCATCCTCAGTGACAGACGTCTGAGATGGCTTAAGTGCTGAAAGTCGGGATGTAAACCCCTCTTGAGTGACTGCAAAAGTTTCGTAATCTGCTTCTGGCTGAGATGTAGAAGCAAAATGATAATTCATCTTGATCTCTGTAGTGAATGTCTGAACATTTTGCCAACTCTCTTCGGACGTATCTTTATTTGCTCTCCTCTGAGATGCGGTCACAGTCACTGCTGGTGGTGTAATGAGTATTGTGTGATGTAAACCGTATTGTGGGACATTTAAAGTTGTTTCAGTCCCCAGGACTGTTGAAAGTTCACTTGCCTCCAGTTTGTGGGCAAGTGGATTGATTTTGTCAGCTAACAGTGAGACATTCGTTTGATCATTACCATTACGATCATTGTCTGTTAAGGATTTCAAGTATTGGAAAGAAGTAATAGATGTAGCAGTGGAATCGGCTGATGTGCCTGCTGTTAGTGTGGCAGAAGTGGTAGTAGTGATTGATGGCTTGTGCGTTTCAGTGGCCTCGATTGCTGTAAATAACTGTGGTCTGCTAGTGATTAGGGGCAAGGATGGTCTTATTCTTAATCGGTTTATTCGTCCCCTGCTTCCAAAGCGCCTCCAGGAGTTCCAGGGGGTCCTAGAATATGAACTAGGTAGAGTTCTTTGCTTTACAACACTAGATGAAATGAGTTTGGTTGTCTGTGTTGAAGTGCTAATCATAGATTGTGCACTGCCTTTTTCACTCTTTGTGTAGGATTCCTTAACATCAACTGACTTCACTGAGATGCCAAGCTCATTCTTTATCTCTGAATTGACAGCAGCTGGGTTATTTTCCAATTGGTCTTGTTGTCTTTCTTCTCTGTGTGAAATGCTGGTAGTTAAAGCATTTACATGGTTCTCCTCTAGGATATTTATCTCAGTGGTAACGTGATTAGGTGCAGCTGTGGTTTTTGTAGGTCTCAGTGTCACTTTGTCTGACTTAATACCTGATTCAGGGGGCATTATTTGGTGCAACTGGTTTTCAATATGTGGAGGAGCTGTGACTGGTTGTGCATTATGAGTTTGAGATGTGATAAAGGTGTTTTGCTCTTCCTTCAGTGGGCTCACATCATCCGGAGAAGATCCCTCTATGACATTGCGAGATTCTGGATGTGCAGTCTGAACCCTTTCTACTGGAGTGCTCCAGTAAGAGCTAGGTGTTGTGGTATTTAGAACCGTTTTCTCACGAATTTTGGCCAAAAGGTCAGCCCATCTCTGTGGGTCTATTCTCTTGTTGGATTTATTAATTTTTCTCCTGTTCCCAAGAGCATCTTTTCTCTGTTGTCCATTCAAACCTTTTTTAATTGGCTGCCTGTAGCCTGGAAAATTTCTCTGCAAATTCCTGACTGGATAGGCTCGGGACCTTGACTGTGACCCCCTCCTTTGGTTCATAAAACCTCTATTTGACGGCATTCTCTTCTGGTCAATATCATCACCAGACGACTCCTCCATATCTTCAAAAATTGCTTTGACCTTTGTAGACACACCTGCAGCAGACAGGGGCCTCATGGGATACCGCCTGAGAGGCTGTGTTCCTTGCCGTCTCATAACAGTGAGCTTTGCAGAAAGAATGTCTTGACCGTATTGATTCAGAGCCACGCATTTGTAATTCCCATTATCATCAGGTCTGCAGTGAGGAATGAAGAGCGTTCCGTTGGAGAAGATAAAACCTCTAGATGAGTTTGCTTTGGCGTTCATCATACTGCCATCTGGAAAGATCCAGTTCACATCAGCATCTGGCGATGCGGTGGTATTGCAAGGCAGATAAACAGATTGCCCGACACATTTCTCCAGAGCAATCTTGACCTCATCACCTACGTGGGGTCTGGAGGATTCAACAACAGATAAACGAAAGGGAAGAAGATCTATGTCTCCCAGAGCTTCAGCGATGCAGTAATATACACCAGAGTCTGAATGATCCACTGCTCTGATAAGAAGTTTGCCCATACTAGACACTGATAACCTGTGGGTTGGGCTACTGAAAGGTGCTCTAACCTTAGAGCCATCAGGCAACATCCACTGAATACTTGGACCTCCAGAACTCACCACAGGGCAGTCCATCTCAATCATACTGCCCACGACTGAGCTAAACATTGTCTGGGTTGCATTGTTGTGTTTGATCATAACCCAGGATCTCTTCTGCTGCCTTGCCTGCTCACTGTCTGTGGTGGAAGACATCTGAGTAGTAAAAATGAGCTTTACAGTTTTGGACGTGGAATAGGGCCTGTTGAGCTGAATATTCACATACGATTGCATGAGCCAGGATGGATGAGACAGAATATTAGCTCGGACTCCGGTGTAATAGTACGCATCTCTCTCAATGTCCTGTTTGTATCTGTAGCTCAGTTCAGGCTCTTTACGTAGCATAATCTCCCTGCGCAGGTGCAGAGCAACTTCGCTGTAGTATGCAAGGAGTCGCCATAAGCTCGCATACTTCTCCCTGTCCATCGGGCATTCAAGGTCAAATAAGAGAGTCATGTTAGCTCTGATCTGCAAAGACTCAGTGTAGTTCCACGTGATTTCTGCGGACTCCCTCAGCTTTACAACTTGGCAGGTCAAGTCCACCATATTTCCGTGTTCATCTGACAGGTTCAGCATGATGTTTCCAAATGGTGGCTTGAAATCCTCCAGAGAAAGAAACTCACTGATGTGTTCCTCATATGAATCATTCTTCCCTGGAGAGTTGCTAATGACCGGTCCTGTGCATTTGAAATCCTTGAGTTTGGAGATTTGTTTTCCACTCAGATGCTGTGGGGAGGCACAAACTGGACAGAGCTGATCTTTGGCATGCAGTTTGTCTCGCTTGCATTTCATCACACCTGGAAATGAATTAAAAAAGGAAGACTTTACTGGATGCTGTTCATAACCTTTAACTTGGTGTATATATTCTCTATATATTTAATAAGTATTCTGTGGCCAACCAAGAGCCATTCTTATTTCAGAACCTGCCCATGAAATCTGATTCCATATGTTGAAACAGGAAGTCAGAGTGTTGGCAAATTGAAGTGATAGACTGATGGGAAAACCACACAGGCAAACTATGTTTACTGCTAATGAGCTGCTTCTGTAGAGCAAGACACGCCCCCTCTGGTGGTCAGGATATATATGCTCTGGAAAGCATTTAATTGGATGATCATATGATTAGTACAAATGAGTGATCCGAAAATGCTGAAACACCAATTCTGAATTAAGGGGCATGTTAAATAACCTGTAAAAAGTGATGGCACACATTTTATTCAATACAGTTAACAACTTACACTGACACAGCTATTATAAACTATTATATAGTCTGTATATGTTGCACTTTATCACCACTACAGCTTTTAATCTGTACTTTATAAATAGCTTTGCACTTCACCTGAATTGCGTGCTATCCAATCTCGGAGCCAGTCCAGCCTACAGTCGCAAGTCCAGGGGTTTCCATACAGGAACAGGTTCTCTAGATGCGGCATATTCCTCAGCATTTCTCTTGGCAGGGATGTCAGGTAGTTGTCCGCTAGGTAGAGATGTTTGATTGTGGAGACTGGGAAGTGATTTAGTAAGGAAAATGTGCTGAAGGTATAAGGATGGAGCTTCTGCAGATGGTTTCCTTCTATATTGAGTAGACGAAGTGATGTCATCCCTCTGAAGGCATCCGGATAGATGAATTCGATGTGGTTGTTGTCCAGCTGCAGCCTTACAAGGTGTGTGAGAGCAGACAAAGTCTGACCTGTGATCACTCTGACTTTATTGTAGCTCAGTTTCAGGACCTGGGAGAAATATAAATGTCTGTTTAATTGATTATAATAAGTAAAAATGATCCAAGCACACAAATATTCTCAGAATCGGATATGATTTGATTCAGAGATGCTCTCTCATGATGATTAGCTTTCCTGTCCATGCCTTTCTTCTCCTTCAAACATTGATTGTATCCTTTTCTGTGATTCATGAAACTGAACTGAAAATGAAACTGAAGTCAGGATCAGACATCAGGCAAGTAATAAAAATATAAATCTGTACACTCACATGATATTATCAGAGTGAAATCACATTTTCAAAGCAACAAATCATGTATAAAAATTGCAGGGTAAAATAAATGAATCAGGTTATTTAAAAAATCACTTTTAATAGATCAGCTATAAAAAGGGTTTAAAAACACATTTACTAAGAAACAAATAATGGGTAAAAATCATGAAAGTAAATGAATCATTTAAATAAGAACATGTGTAAATAAATCATGAGTCAAAATCATGTGGAAAAAAAATTGTATGAGAAGATAAACAAGTCATGAGTATAAATCACATGAAAAATCAATCAGTTAAATTTAAACAGAGATGAACTTTTTATTTATATATTTTTCATTTTAGATACGTCTCTTCTTCAGTAACAAAAAAAAGGTTACCTGCAAGGACATCAAGTCTCGAAATACACCATCAGGGATGTGATGGATGTTGTTTCCGTGCATCATCAGAAGCTCCAGCTTCCTCAGTCCAGCTAAAGAGTCCTTGTTAAGTTGAGAAATGCTGTTAAACCTGTAAAACACACAGATCCGTCACTGTGACGCTGCCTTCACGTTAACATGCACTTCTCTGAGAGGTGTTTTCACTAAATCGCTTTTGTGAATTAGTCTAAATACAAGACAAAGTAACTCAACAAAGTAAAATGTTACAAGCTTAATCCAGTGACTCGGGAAACTCCAGAACACTCTACATTCGTTAAGCGCAGTTACAGTGCTCACAGCGTAGGTGGCGCTCAACAATTAGCAATCTTGGTAAATTATTTAAAAAATAATTCATAAAATAATAATAAAATGTTAATTTTTATAAGATTAATTGCATTTGTATAAGAATAATTAATATAAGAATTTCTATAAGAATAATTGCAGTTTGCTGTTTGACACATAGGTGGCAGTGACATTCCAGATTTCTTTGACTTTCTCTGTAGCCTAGCTGTTTAAAGCTGCTATAACATAAGTGCTAACAGGAACAGCTCTGATGGTCATGCCACAACAATAGATATAATTATAAATGGAATAAAAGTATGATGGTGTCCTTTATTAAATAATAAATTGTAATTGTTGTCAAATCGCTGAAATGTGAAGAGAAGAAATAATTTTGAGACGTACTGTTATAGGAAAATAACCAACTTCAGCGTCACGTCGTTCTGAAACACACCACGCCGTGTTGGATTATTTTCCTATAACTGCACACCCCCAAGACTTTTATTCCTTATTTATCCTTATTTATCTTATTTAAAAACCAAAGATTCTCACATAAAAATCACAGTCCTTGCCAGGATTCCTCACAGAGTAGACGGCGCTTACCCGAGATTCATGCGCCGAACTAATCTCGGTACTCCGGAGGGGACGAGGGCAAGTGAGCGGAAGGTGCAGTGCACTTCAGAGGGCATGTAACAGGTACAAGGACGAGGGCAGGACACAGAAACATCCGGAAACACAACAAGTAGCATCAATATCAGCAACAAACATGGAGTCACAGCTCCCATCCTTCTCCTGTCCAACAGCTTCATCTCAAACACTGTGGGAGGAAGCAGGAAAATAGATTTATTTATTTATTTTTGCTTTGAGAGAGAGAGAGAGAGCATGTCAATTGTCAGAACTATTGGCACCCTTAGTGAAAGGACATGAAAAGGCTAACTCATACAGTAAGTGTGATTTGAGGCTTAAACATACGTGGATGTGATATTTTGAAACGTACATTTTTTATTTTATCATACAAAAATTTAATAAAAAATGATTTAGATAGTATGGCGATATGAGATATGTTGATAAATATGTAGATAATATTTGGTGCCACAGTACATTATTCTCAGATGTTATAAATATCATGACCGTTTTATTACATTTATTAAATATAAAAAAAACAGACTGGAAAAAGCTGATGTTTAAAATTTCCTTCTTAATCATTAAAACAGTTTTCAAATTTAAAATAAATGTCTTTTTCTTTGTCAATGTTAAATATTTACTTATTTATTTATTTTAAATTATTCATAAACAGCTATTATCTTAATTTTCTTGTCTTAATGCAAAGAGATTTATTTATCACACCGACATCAGCACCATTACAGTTAGGTGCGTAGTGGCCGGGGAAAACCTTTTACATGCTCACACTTTGACACTTTGACAGTTTGACATGCCGGGCTTCATCGCTCTCTCCACGTGCTGTTTGTATGATTTGTATGATTTGCCTGTCTGCAGCTTGTAGTGAGAAACACAGCACAATAAGCAGGATCAGATCCCATCATCAGTTTACCCACAATTACACCTTTCTACCACTAGGGATTCCTGCATTCACACTGTCAGGAGAGTGTGTGTGTGAATTATACACTCACTGTGCACTTTATTAGGAACACCTGCACATTCAGCCAATCATGTGGCAGCGGCACAGTGCATACAGTCATGCAGATACGGGTCAAGAGGCATGGAGTCTGACTTTAGTTTTACATTTTAGAGTACAAAACAAGTCTGATGACAAAAGACTGATCACATGAGTCCAATCTGAGTTTCAGCAGTAACACTCAGTGAAAAAGCAGGTTCTCCATCTGAGTCGCTGTTTTCAGATTCAATACTATTGGAGCTGACTGTTTTTACAAACATGATGCAGAAAGAAAAAAAGAAAAAAGAAAAAAAAAGAAAGAAAATCAGACTGTCGGCATGGACAAATTAGTAATTAATTAACAAGGGAATAAATTGCAACTGCTTAAGGTTTGAAATTTCAGAGTAGCAGAATTAAAGATAAGTAGATAAAAAGACAGACAGAGAGATAGATAGATAAGATAGATAGATAGATAGATAGATAGATAGATAGATAGATAGATAGATAGATAGATAGATAGATAGATAGATAG
>JAQQZR010000035.1:213708-248708 GCA_030068235.1 Notoglanidium macrostoma | reverse complement strand
TTTTGGTTTTGCTTTTAATGACGTATACACATTTTTAAAAAAACGACTGTTCCAAAAGCCCCATTTTATAAGGAATTAAAAAATAGATATTATTATTAATTTTCAAAAATAATAATGAAGACAATACAACTCTTTGACAATACAAACAATTTCTCAGGGGTTTGGTATTATGTTTGTTTTTAATGGATGGTGTTTTCACTTATTTTTATGTGTGCACAAACACAGACATCATTTCTATTCATTCATCTTAAAAATGTAAAAATCAAACTCACCCAGACAACATTTCAAAAATTAGCACGCCCAGGGCCCACCAGTCCACCGCCAGACCGTGACCTTTGCCCTGGATAATCTCAGGCGCCAGATACTCTGGAGTGCCGCATAACGTACACGTCCTGCACACACACACACACACACACAGGGAGAGAGAGGCCATTTTATCAGGTAATCCTACATTAATTAGCTAACCCTAATAAAAGTGTAACTTCTCAAATAACATATTTTAAATGATAATTATTGTTCTAGGATTATTTACACTGATACTCTGTTCAGGACTTCATCCTGCACCTAATGAACCCCTTATTTATTTTTTTTGTGGGGGGGCGAGGTGACCTTCACTAGGGGAGGACATTCTGTAGTGAAATGTGTCTTCGGTCACGCAGACTGAAATGCTGAAACTGAAAACGCACTGCGCGTTAATATGCAAATTAGCTCATTTCATTTGAATACCAATGTCCAGTGGTGTTCCTTCTGATGCGTGCCTGATTTCGCCCTTTGGCAGTCATGGAGGACGTACATCACCTGTTTGGAGGGGGTTTGGTTCTCAGATGAGCCTCGGAGATACAGATGCATTTACACTTGTGCAAAATGAAGTTAAATATTCAGTTAAAAATCTCCTGCAGTGGTTGGAGAGATCAGATTTTAAACTTGTGTGAACAATTTTCATTATTCACACACACACACACGCACGCACGCACGCACGCACGCACGCACACACACTGACTGAGTGCTCCATTTGCACTGACAGACTGGGCAGAAGGGGCCAATATTTTTGCACAAAGCAACACATGATTGGTGAAAAGTGTAGTATGAAAGGTGCAGAGTGTAGTAACTCAGTAGGTGAAACTATTAATCTGTTTTCTGTTCATGTCTCCAGATTATTCTTAAGTGAAATCATCCAATGCTCCCATTCTCCAAATGCATCCACATCAAAGCTTTCAGAGCTAAACTACGCCCCCTACCTGTCTACGACCTTCTTGGCGAATCCGAAGTCGGTGAGTTTGATGTGGCCTTCGCAGTCCAGCAGGATGTTCTCCGGTTTCAGGTCCCTGTAGACGATGTCTTTAGAGTGAAGATACTCCAGCGCGCAAACAATTTCCGCCGCGAAGAACATGCCCGTGTCGTTGCTGAACTTTCCGCGACTGCGCAGGTAGCTGAAGAGCTCGCCTCCCGGCACGAACTCCATCAGCATGAAGAGACACCGATCGTCATGCCACGTCCACAACCTACCAGTTCAGGGAGAAGGAGGCAGGAAATCAAAAATCATCTTAACCTTTTAACTCAGTATGAAATAATCACTTTGAAGAACCAAAACTCTTAGATGGTTGTTTTTTGTGTCATTTATTTTCTTGTCAAATCTAATGCAGAAACTAAACATCACCTGGATGTCGCTAGTCCTGCACCGTGTCCACTCACGTCTGCAGTGACGTCCATGGCCGGCCAATCAGGGGACTGATTAAACGCAGAATCAGTGTTCGGCAACCAGTTAGGTTTTTCCTCGAGGTGACATTAAGTTCCTTCGCATCAAACACGAGTTTGTTTGTTTCCTCAACTTACTTTTACGTAATTCGACAGCACTTCAAAACATTCCAGCTAATACATTTTAAATTAGGCTGTGGCTTGGAACAAACAATTCCCAACAGGAAGCGGCTCCGAACAATGAGTCTGAAAAACGTCCAATCAGGATCTGGTTAAGGAGACATGTTACTGACGTTCCAGTCCATGGAGAGTTTTATTCATTTTCGGGATTTTTGTAACAAAAGCAAAAATTCATTTTTGACTGTATATTTTTGCTAAATGAACCATGAAAAAAAACAAAACCCCCCAAAAAACCAAAAGAAGGTTGTGAAAACGTCCACATCATGTGCTTTGTTTTGGGTTAATAATGGTGATGTCTGTGTTCCTGTCCTCGTACTGTCTCCTCTATCCTGTGATTGGTCTGTGACCTGTTTCGTGTTCGTCCTTAATTACTTTAGCTGCTCAGAGCCTGGTGTGTCTATGTCTCTTTGCAAAGTCTTGTGAAATATATCACGCATTTCACGCCTAACCCAGAGGGGACAGTTTTAATAAATTATTAAATCAACTTGGGAGGAAACCGGAGACTCCACATGAAGAGAGGGAGAACGGTGAACTGTGCAGCGACGCCCAACAACAGCATGAGCCTGTGAGCTAGCTCTAGAGGTTTCTATCCTCCTGCTTTCTTGGATCTATCTCGTGAAACTAGCTGCACGTAGCAGGAACAGAGGGAACAGGAGAACAGAAGAGAACTTTGCTGAGCCCTTCAGCTCCGGAGTCAAACCAGCGATACTCAATACTTCATGCATTTTGTATGCCGTGAAATTAGACGTTAAAAGCCCCAGGAATAAGCTGCAACGTAATACGGCTGCATTAGACGCCCTTTAGGCCATTAGCGATAAATATAGCAGGAAATTCATCATCTGGAGTACCAGTGCGGTTTAAAAATGCATCATCCGATACGGGGAGAATCCTTTTAGGAGAAAGACAAAAGTCTAACTGGATTTGGCCAATTTCAAACCCTCGAAGCATTCATGTGAATCATTACAAGAATTAAAAAAAAAAAAGAATCTCCCCATCCAGCAACGTGAGGAAGATGGACATACGGGTCGTTCTACAAGCTGAACAACTTTCAAATCAAAATTATATTTCATAACGCTAAATATACTGTGGTGTACTCAACACGGTCGGATATTTCGAGAAAAGTAAACCTAAACGACTTACGATTTTTAAATAATATGTATTTTCCGATTTGTCGTTGGTATGAACGGTATTTAAATTTGTGGCTTTGATCAGTTTGATCATTTCTAACAAACGCAGTTTTAATAGAATTATGCTGCCATTATACTAATTGTGAAACTAACACCACAGACAGTAACTCCACTGATAATGGCTTACGAAGGAAGAAAGTTTAAAAGCAATTTTAAACACTTTAAAACGGTTATTGAAGTTACGAAGCTTTAACTCGTGGTCCAAATGTGGTTTGGAGCAGTGGAAAGAAGTAAACATCTTAAAAGATGCACATAAACTATGCTCTCTGATGATTACCTCAGATACTGAATTTTGCTCCAGTGTTGCACTAGCGCTACGTGGCTAACTCTGCTAATGGGTAATGGTAGCTTCGAGCCACTGGTGAGCTCACTGCCAAGCGCACTTACCTCAACACACCCTGAGCTGTTCGCTACGCAGACGTTAACACACCTCACAGTGGGCGCTCTGACGCTTATTTTAATGTTTATGAGGTAATTTATGAAGAAAAGAGTTTCTTGGTGTAGCATCCTTTATCCATTCCACCAACATTAGCCTCGTAGCATCAGTGTGTAAACAGTAAATAAGATTCTGCCTTAGCTACACCTTCAACATTCAGAAACTAAACCAGCAAACGGAACTCACAGTTTGACGATAAAAGGGTGGTTGACCTCCATGAGGACTTCTTTCTCATTGTGAACGTGTTGCTGCTGTTTCAGTCGGATTAAATCCACGATTTTCATGGACTTTAACGCAAAGTAGCCCTTGGTTTTGCGATCCTGGACCAGCACGACACGACCAAAAGTTCCTGTACCTGTGTGAAGATAATGCAGAATGCAGAAAATTAAAAATGAACAATGGGGCATTTATTTTGCCTCAGGCGGCCATTTTGGAATTTTACAGCTGTGTCCTTATTAATATACGTATTATTATTATTATTATTATGTATAACTTTCATACACTAATAAAGTGATTATGCAACTTTAACATATTGATATACGTAATGTTTGTAAATGTACGTATTTATATTTAATGCGTTTAATGTAAACCAGCGATTATTTACCTATTTACTTTTTGGTGAACTGACATATCTTACTTATTGGAAATTCTGCTCTTAATTTAAATATACTGAACAAAAATTATTTTGTATCATCACAATTATTTAACAATACATTCATTACTAGTGTTTCAAGCGATACTAATAATAGCAACAGGACCTTGCCTCCACAGTAAAACTTAATGCTCTCTTTTGCATGCCGTACTGAGCGTTAGTAACATTCGAGCGTTAGTAGCTGATGTTCTCATATTCACACTAAACACGCAGGAGCTGCACAGAGCCTGGAACGTCACTGCTCACTGTTAGTGCTCAGTAAGCAGCAATTCCACTCTTTAATCCATGGAGTTCAACTGGAGTCTCATAAAGGATTCCGGCCACATTCCCCACCTCTGTAACGGAAAATAGATTTTTGTCTTTCCTTGCCCCCGAGGTGAACGTCCTGCTGCAGTGGTGTTGCGTCCCGCTGGAAAGACCTGACTTCCGGTTAACACCTGCACTGCGGTCACTGAACTCTTTACGTCTGATCTGTTCTTGTTTCTGTAGCAGTTCTTACACTATTTACGCTTTACTTTCTCAGTAACACGACATGCTGCGTGTTTTGGTCTTAAAGCCCCCGGCTGGTCCGTCCCACAATGTAAGGCATTGTTTTTGTTTAGAAAGCGTGTGACCGCTACCTGCTAGCTCTCTGTGCAGCAAAACCCTTCGTTAGCGATTCCCTCCAAACCCATCTCCAACTTTCTCTTCATCTACTTGAAATCTGCCTCATCCTTTCTTACCTTCGCGGCCACACGTCGAGGCCGGTTCTGGTCCATTCCATACAGAAGAACCGTACGACAACGGAATGGACCATCAAAAGCTTTTACAATATAGACAAAATATCTTCGATTTCAGCTTCCAGTTTAAGATCTATGGCCGAGGATGTCGCCGGATGGCTGCGGATTGTTTTTGGAATATCGATGGCATGGAAAATGGCGACTATGGGATTGTGGGAAGTGTGAGCCGGACACTTTAACTCCACGGGAGAGAACACGGAGAGGCTGGTGAGCTAGCTGCTACGGCGTCAGTCACAACTCGTCTCGTGGTCGTTCCACAACATTAAATGTAATTAGAAACGGATAAAAATCATGACGCTCTTTAATAAATTAAAGATATTTAAGTTAAATATAAATTTAAAATAATAATAATTAATTTCAAATAATTGGTTTAATCGATAATAATAATAAACTGTATCCGTTTTTGGGGTTTAAGAGGAATAAACCACTTTTTCGGTGTGGTCACAGTAACTCTACATCACACCAGCCCGTTACTGGCTATCTGCCTATAGCAGCACGCGCCTCAGTGTTTTATTCCCCACACACTGCTCACGCGCGTGCAGGAGGCAGGTAGTAACACAGCGCCGGTGTTAGTTCAGTCAGACGCGGTGTTTTTGACTCGATTCATTCTAACCGATTCCGCTCGGTTCTTCTGCCTGTGAGTCGGACTTGTGTCTGCGCCGCTCGCGCTGATTAATCATGCTGTCGGTGCGCTCGTGCATCTCTGCCGTTGTAGCGTGTCAATAATTTCACACCCCCGATTACGATTCCCGAGTATTCGATGTCTGCTGGCTCACCCACGGTGGCGACGGACTCCAGCACGCCGAGGCTGAGGTGCACGGCACCGGCCTGCTCCTGCGGCGCTCTCGCGCTTTCCTCTCCATCTCCGTCTACTACTCCTCTTCCGCCGCGTTCGCTCGAGCTCCGCGCTGCTGTCATCGTCGCTTCAGGGCGCGCGAGACCTCCGTGCCGGGCGCTCCGTCCGCCATCGCCTTCTCACAGGCGCGCGCTCCGGGCTAGAGGCGAGGATTAACCTCAAACGTCCACTCACGCGCACTCCCTTAACGTTTACGCATGAATGCTAATATGAACCTTATAAAATATAATGTGTAAAAGCGCGCGTGCTCCCGCCCCTCTTACTGCACTGCTGAGTCTGCGGTCTCGTGCTGCGGTCTCGTGCTCGGCATTTTTACTGGCTGGAAGTGATGAGCTTTACGCGAACGAGTCGATTCTCTGAGCCGGTTCTTTGAGCCGGCGCCATTAGGTGAACCTTAAGAGTCGTTTAGCATTTATGAGCTCTTTCCTTCTTACTTGCAGATTTGGACAGTACTGCTACACAAGCCTTGAGCCACAGGGTGTTAGGTAAATTTTTTAAATTTAATTTGATTAAGCAGCTACTTATTATCTCAAGATATAATCTCATTATTTTGGGGCAGTAATTCATTTTCAGCAGATGTTATCTTGTTATTTTTGCTTAGGAACTCATTATCTCAGCATACTGTCTTATTGTTTTGGAAGCGTTGTGTAGGCACGATATGATGAAAACATGAAAAAAGTATTTCGATTTGTTTGTGCATCATTTGTGCATAATTAAAACATTAAAAAACAGTTTTAGATAAATTAACCTTCAAATGTTTTAATGACGTGACGTCACCCAGCACCCCATTAACACCCAAATGACTCCCAACATGTCTGATTCATTTGTGCATGCAAAATAAATTCTTAAATTAGGGTACAGGGTAGTCATTTAAAGGTTAATAACACATATAGAAAAATTGTTAATAAATAATTTTATATTGTTTACTGTTCATAAACAATAAAACATTTAATACAATTGCTTTTTTTCATGCACAAATGAATTAAAATACTTTTATTCACGTTCTCATCACATAGGATGCAACTACGGAGCTCCTGAAAGGACATGGGCACCAGAAACTGTAAAGGTTTTTTTTGTTTGCCCAAGTCCCTTTAGGGGCCCCGAAGGACACCAACTTCAGGGAGCTAACTCATTATTTAAAGATATTATCTTGTTATTTTGGCTCAGTAACTCTTTAAGTAATTATTTAAGGTATCGTGTTATTTTTTCGTAGTAATGACTTAGTAAGTCAAAAATAACAACTTGATAAAACATAGTAACGAGATACAAAGTAAGGAATAACACACGATAGATCGTTTATTATTAGCTTTATTAGCTTTTCATGGTGAGCTTCCTCCGTTTAAATCAAAAGAGTCGACTCTCACTGGTGAGCTGAATCAAATGATCCGACTCACTGAAAAGAGTCATCAGTCCTAGATGGTTTCTAAGGCAGAGAGGCTTTTGATTGGTTGGTTTATGCAGTTGCTATGACAGGAGCATTCTGATTGGCTGCTTATACAGCTCCCATGTTCCCAGGTTGCTTTTTAAATTGATAAAACTGTGCAACTAATTTGAGTTTACTGAATTTTGATTATTGGATGAATTTATGATTGACTGATTCATGCAACTATTTTCTGAGGAGCTTTTTGATTGGTCAACAGATGCAGCCTTCTGCAGGGGTCAGGGGGTATCATAATGTAATCATTTCCCAGCATGCATTTATTACAATTAATTTCTTAGTTGGTGCAGAGAGTGTGGTGGCCATAGGTGTGGAAGTTTATCTATTATAATACAGATGGTATCAGAGTGCATCACAAAAGGCACACTGGGGTATTGTTCTTGAATGTTAATTACACATGAATGTGCACTTTTAGACTGCTGAAGCATGAGTCCTATGTTCTTTAAAAGCTTTGCTGCTGACAAGAGTGTGATAAATATTTTAGATGGCTATTAACTTTAACCCAGCATGTGCTGGAACTACAGTAGCGATGGGAATTACAGCTCTTTTCAGCTCACTGTCGTTTTGTTCTCAAAAGTGGGAGCAATTTATTTTTAATAAATGACGATTTTTCACTAGATCTAATCATAATCATGGCCACAGAGGACACTCATTTGCTGTTTGCGCAGAGGAAGACATGAATGTTTCATTTGATTTCATTAACAAAAGCAACATGAAACGTCTCCCCGATCCTGACCAGGATAAATCTCTGACAGGAGAAGAATTCAGACTTGGCTCTTTAAGCATTTTGTTTAAAGGTGCATGTGCAAATAACCTGGGAAACATGTAGAAAGAAACAGTGATGGAGTTTATAGCTTCTTTGTCACCAAAGAGATGCCACCAAACCAACATAACATCTGCACCCATCCAAACATTTTCGATTTTTTAATCGTATTTGAAACGTATCTCTATTAATACTTAATAATAATTGACATGCACATATGCTGCCTGTTCCATCCCACGTCTTCCTTCTGATATATCCAAGAATCCCAAATTTGGCACTGAAGACACATTCAATAAATATTGATCCATGCTTTATTCTCTTGATTGAACTTTCTGCAGAACTGTTTCTCACGGCAGTGCATCCTACAAGACGATCTAAATCCACGCTCACAGCCCAGCAAGCGTGAGACTTCATTCTTTTCCGTCTTACTCCCTGATAAACTGCTCTTTACCTGGGGGCTTAGTTAGGCAGAAACAAAAGGATCTGCCAATGGAGGAAGACCATCAAGCCTGAAATGACTAGAACATATCTAGAAATAGACTGAATTGAGAGTGTGATAATCTCATTAGGAGTAATATCAGATAAATTCTCCTAGTCTCGAGATATTTTCAGTATTTTTGTGCAGTGAAAGACTTCTTTGAGCTAAAAGAACAGAAGCATGAGCTCATTAATTT
This sequence comes from Notoglanidium macrostoma, assembly GCA_030068235.1. Lineage (NCBI taxonomy): Eukaryota > Metazoa > Chordata > Actinopteri > Siluriformes > Auchenoglanididae > Notoglanidium > Notoglanidium macrostoma. The sequence goes on along the minus strand of JAQQZR010000035.1, from coordinate 240,048 downwards.
TTGATCACCCTTCTGTCCTCTTTTCTGCTGCATGTATAAAATGGTGTGTGTGCTCTTCTCCAGCCCTCATCTGTTCCTCTACAGAAGCTCTTTCCTACCAAATCCCCCAAAGTATCATGTGCTGTATAGTTCTGCAGCTTAGCCACTCCATATAACAGCCCAGAGAATTCAGCATCACTGCACAGACAAAGAGCTGCTGCACAGAGTCTAAACCACACTGCTGAGTGGCCACTCACAGCACCAAGTACTCATGTCAGCGAGCAGACAAATGGGTTTATTGTGCGTCTCACTGTCTATAAGTGGAAAACCCCACAAGCTTTGCTGTTCTCTTGTTGTGTGTGTCGTACGCTTGGACTTCAGTGTGTCTAGCCCCTAGCTCTTGCACAAATATAGCGCTGAATTTTTCGCACATCAGTAGAAGTGATCTGACTTTGCATCTGATCATACCCAGCTTGGCAAGGAATGCACCAAGACGCAGATCCAAATGTTATTTTAATATCTGGCCCAAATCTGGCACAGATCCGCTCCAGAAGTGGTTCGAACTAAAGTAAAAAAGGCCTGTACACCTCCGTCCTGCATCATGAAACCAAATTGGCAGCACAGCATTTTTTTTGTTAAATGTTTGTCCACACACACGTTCTGTTGAAATGTCCATGATTTACCTTCAGAACGTCTTCGCGTCAAAGTCTTTCAATCCTTCAGCCCGTGTTTTCAGATGGATTCTCATCTGTTGATATTCGAAATCTGTGACACTACCATTAAAATATAGCCATAAAATCTAGAGTTAATGCGATTATTCATCGTGTTTGTATCTCTGCAACTCTGTAACGGACGCAGTCATGCCAATAAAGCCGTGTTAGACTGAGCTCAGTTACAGTAAAGAGGCAGAAGGTGGAGCTGTGGCACTTCTTCACTTCACTCACACTCACACACACACACACACACGTTTTACTATCCTTGTGCAAACTCTCCACTGACAAGATTATTAATGCAGTAAATGAATGCTGTGCCACACATACATCTAACTAAATCTTCTGCTTTAAACAGCTGTACATTAAGAGCAGTGATGCTCTTAGCACAAGCTTTAGCTACTTATACACACAGTATACTCTTTTAATAATCCCACGGTGTTGCACGTTCTGTGACTCTGAAAAGCTTCCATTGTCTGAAGTACATTTCCTCTCCTGCTTAGAAGATAAAAGCTCTTCTGATTTCTTTACTGTACAAATGATGAGCCAGACAATAAACAGCTAACTGCGTCCACTGAGCTGTGAAATTGTATTTATTTCACTGAAGAAAGGAGCCAATTTTCTCAACAGACATTATCACAGTCTTGTTCTTGCATCTGTCTAAAGCAATTGTACCTGTTTTTTTTTGGTTAATTATGATTTTATTCCTTTGAATTTCTATAATAAAGGCAATTATACATGGCTAACAGTGTTCACTGCCTGCATTTAAAAGCTACCTCAGCATTGTGTTTTTATTAACTGTTAATTTAAATCAAGTCACTCACTGTCTAATTTCTCACAGATAACATAATTCACAGGCCAAAAGGGGGTTTGTTCCTGACAAGGTTTTCTCCAGGATAAATGCCTTCTATGTGCTCGTCAGTGCTTGCTAAACTGCTAGCTAGCAATCAATGCTAACACCCATCTGATGAGACATATTAGAGAAGCACTGGCTGGTACAAAGTCTTTTAAAACGGGCTTCTGCTCCTCCTAAACTTAAGTCTTTAATGAGTGTCTCTATTTATACAATCACTCTTCATTGTACTGCAATAGCTAGATGCTGTGTGTGACCTTACAACGTACATTTAACATTTAAGAATGTATTACTTTCTCTATTTTATAATGGAAATATGGAATACTGTGAATTATGTTTTTTAAGCTCCACTCGGTTTGATTCTTCCCCCTGACCCCCCCTCTCTTACCCCTCCCTCTCCAGGCGTGTATTAGAGCGTATGGTGGTCGTCATTAGCCCATAGCGTACGTCCAAGTACTTACATTCACAATCTCTTACATTTTCTGTGCTAAATAATAAGTACGATCCTCCATTTTTCAAAATTTGATTCTCAAACGTGTTCTCCAGCTCCAGCAAACACTGATTCCTCCTTTTTCTTCTTCCTCGTCTTCCTTTCTTCTTCTTCGTCGTCCTTCCGGTGCTTCCTTCCAGATTCACGCTGCCGCTTGTAAAAACATGAAATGTGGAAGGCGCTCTCTAGAGGTTTGTCCGTTCTGGGCTACTGTAGCGGCGCAACATGCGGCTCCGTAGAGGTGGACCCACTCCCTGTGTAGGTATAAAGGGCTCGTTCTAAGCTTCTAAGAAATCACAACGATTCATAGTTACAGGTAATGATACACTAATGACAACATACTTATGAATTCCAGCAGTATATTATGGAATACAGTATATCCATCATTTCTGTTAATAGATTCCCTAAAAATCCTACATGGTGGACCTTTAAAGAGTATAACTCAATTTTAAAGAAAAAAATGCAACTTTTGAAGACTCCTGAACGCTTTCCCCTGAAGCACTTCCACTGGTACTTAGTGTGAGAAGTTGGTATGTTTAGCTACTGGACACGCAGGAGAGAAGAAAAGATGAATGGGCAGTTTGATTAGTTTATTACCACGATTAGGAGGCTCATAGGTTTCTCTGTGGGTCATTGAGGGAATGTGGGATATTTCTTGTGCGCTTGAGTGATCTTGTGATCTATGCCCCAGGTAGTGTCTCCTGTGAAACGAGATTATACCAGAATGCCTTCATGATTGAGTTCTCAGGGAGGAGGTGAGTATAATCAATGTGGGACAGTAAGAGATTTTTTGCTGGTTAATATAAACTACAAATGGGCATTCATCTCATTCTAGCCAATGTCTCTTTCCATCTAATGCTGGTTTGACAGCCAGTGGTTAGCAGTATCAGAAGAGCTTCTTGGAGAAGACGACCACTTGCTATAATATGGAAGGGTCTTTGAGACATTGTGACTGGATTTCTCTATACATTTTATGATATTGTTTTTTATGCTACAGAGTGGGAGTAAGAAGAAATGTTATCTATGTAAGCAATGATGAACTTTCCCGGCATTTCTTGAAGAATGTCATTGATAAAAGATTGAAAGACAGCAGGGGCATTGACCAAAATGTATGCCATTACCAAATATTCATAGTGAGCAAACGTGGTGCTGAATACAGTCTTGCTGCATTTTAATAAGGTTGTAGGTGTGCCTGTGGTCGAGCTTGGTGAATACGCAGGCTGTTATTAAGCTGTTGCAGTAAGGATGGCTTAAGGTAATGAGTAAAATATTTCATTCTGACCTGGTTCAGTCCTCTATAATCAATGAATGTAGAGACTTTTTTTTGCCCAAAAAGGTCAGTGTTTTACTGCCTATAAAATGCCTCCCCAATGCTTTACTTTCTGCTGTCAATAATGGGGAGACAATAGGGAGGCAGCCTGACTGTTCAATCATTACCATTTTACTCATTTGACTAACGCTAATATATGATATAATTCACAGTGGAGACAGGATACATCTGAGCAGGATTTTTTCAGGGATTCTGGAATTTTTTCAGGGTTTTTAAGAATTTTTACAGGTCATTCTCAAGGGTTCAGCAGTGATAGATTTGATTTAAACTCACAACCCTTTCATCAATAGTCCAATGCCTTAAACACTAGAGCATATCATGTGGGCAAATGAACACGCTTTTGTCCTAAATAGCATAGCAACATCTCTGGGGTTTGTTCCAATTCAGGTCGATCAAGCGATGTAGATGCAGTAAAACGATTCCCACACTGTGTTTCGCTAGCCGGGGGAGGCCCAGAACAATGGCATACTTAAGTAATGTGGTACTCAGGAAGGAAATCTCTTCATTATGTCTACAAACACATTCACAGGGTAGTATGGGTGATGCACTGCTCAGACCCCAGATAGTCCACAAATATGTTTAAGACTTTGCCTTGGTAATAATATAAGTACCCTAACATTAGGCATCCTCCAGCTACACTTCCAAAAAACCTCACTACCTGGGAAACAAGCAAATCCAGCTCCTACTCATGCCAGTGCTCGTAATGTTGGAAAAGTAATGAGGTACAAATGTGCCCAGTCATAGGAATGATGGCCCGGGGATCATCAAATGCCTTTTTGCTAAAACCCCTGTAGGACCTGGCACTGGCAAAGCCCGAAGGTAAAACCAGAAACTCCCATCAACACCATGGTCCCATCTATGCTCCTGTGGACATCAGCAGTGAGTTATCTCTAAATGTGTGTAGCTTAGAGGCACAGATCAGATTTCTGTTCTTCCTGTCTTTTTGCTTCTTTTCCACTTGTTAGTTTTTGGTATTACTTTATCAGTATTGCTCCTTTGTGAGGGAGGCTTTCTACAAAGTTAACATTAGCGGTAAGCTAAGAGCTGCTCAGAGGCTGTTACCCTAATGCCTGTGGTCTGGGTAGCCAGAGGAATGCCCTCGTCAGATAAACCAGAAATAACTATCACATCATTGCAAAGAATAGAAAAATATAGCTCTAGAGAGCCAGAAAGTGCTTTTGGACTGGCTTTTAGTCACTAATAAGCTAGTTATTACCTCATGCTAGCTAATGCTAGTGTGGATTTTGCTCCTTGTTCGTATGCATAAAGGTCAAGCATCTTTTGATGAAAGGCACAGTATTATTGAAGCTAAATGACTCTGGCAGGTGTTAAACCAGTCCGATATGAATTGTGAATGCACCAGACTCTTGACCTTTTCCCTAAAGAATTGTCATTATTTTCATTATCACATCTTTCAACTGAGGCAGGTGTGAATGCCCATACAGGCCACTTCCCAAGAACTGTTATTAGTCCATCAGCCCTGAAAAAACACCAATTATACTTCTTAAAGCTTTCAATAATGCATGTGTGAAAACGTAGTAGTTTAGTGTCTGAAGGCGGTAGGGTTGATAAAGTGTAGTGAGCATCAGGTGGTAAGACATGCTGAGGGAAAACAACAACTAGCGCTGTGTTCAGTGTCCTTCAATGTACTTATACTTCCAGGTTTAGAAAGCAATAACTCGACTGAGTGAAATAACACTGTAATTAGGATTAGGGTTCCTATTACATATCATAAACAAATAAAGGTTTGTACACACACATAGAAACGTGAATGGTGTCAAAGTATAGTCCATTAAACATTTGCTTATTGCCAATATACACACACACAAACACACACACACACACACACACACACACACACACACACAAACACACACACAACACACACACACGCACACACACACACACACACCACTTGACACCAGCACTACAAGGCGTACCGAAGAATGTCCTTGTCATTGAAGGTTTCTAAGCAATACGACATAAAATAAAACTCTCGATAATGAAAATGAGTCACGGAGTGTTTATCCTTGACCAGAGCTCACGTGTTTCAAATGGAAACAGGATTTGTCTGCATTCATTGAAGAAGGACAGCGGGAGATAGGACAATCAGTTGAACATTGAAGTGTATGTTGAAGCATTTATTAAAACCTTGAGAAGCTGCAAAGGAATATATTTATATTTTAGTTTAAAGGAACTAAAATCAAGACCAGTGCCAGTTCATTATCTGCAGTGACTTTTTCACGCTACGCAACTTAGTTAGCGCTCTAGCTATCCGTATGCGTTTGATGTCGAATGATGAGGATGAGAGCTCCTGGCCTTAAGCAAGTACAAATGCATCTATATGCTGCAGTTAACAAAGACTCATAAAAACCAGGTGTCTCCTTTGCCTCCTTAGAAGGAATGAACATCTAATTTTGTTAATTTGCTAACATTAACTGGCTATTTTTAACCGAGTTAGCGTGTTTTCTTTGCTAACGGCATGTTAGACTAGCATAGATTCCGGTAGCTAATGTAATTAACGCTTTTCACTGTTTGTTCTCCATTTTGTAGTGTTCAGCTCTCTGTAGCTTGGCCTTTTAGAGAGACGTACTGTGTGGCTGATGGATTTATTAACATACACACCCGGGTATGAAGAAAATCAGCTTTATCTACATTTTTGGGAATTTTTGGCCTAGTCAAGGAGAATTGTTGGGTCACAAATGGTGTATTTTCAGAAAGGTCCTGTCAGTGTGAAAGTGTAAAATACTTCGTTTTTTAGTTTCCTCAGTCAGATAAATCACATTATGCTCGTTAAATACCGATTCCTCTGCACCACAGAAATGCTCAAATTTATGCAATTAATATTTAATGAAATCGTTTGCATATTCACAATAATAATTACACAGAGTGTGGAAATGATCATTACTGCTGATTATTCCCTTCAGGATATTCTCTTCATTTTCAATAGGCTACATGATGTAATGTAAAAGTGGTCAGTGGCCATTTCTCTGCACCATCTCAACGTGATAACATTCTGCTTCTTCCTTTGATTGCAATTTCCCAGCCATCCAGCTGGAAACAGGAACAATAGTGTCAGGTCCATCCAATTAGCACTTTCTTTGCTATCAAATTGGTGTATTTCAAAAGCACGTATTTCACAAAAATGGCAAAGTCAATGTCATGTCTCTTAGGAAAATAGACAGAGGAGTTTTGTATTGAAGTGAAGGGCAAGTCAGTTGGCTTAATTGGTGAAGAGACACTCGCTGTTACACTAGCAGGCAATGCTAATTACACCACTTTACACGGAACAGTACCAGCCAAGAACACTCGGGTGCTTCGAAATAATCTGAGTTCCTGTAGGATAAAAAGAGGTGGCCAGTGTGACAGAGGAGAGTAACGTTTTCAAGTGAACACTAAAAGACTGCAGCTTCATTCCAACTTTTATAAACCATGACGTAATCTTTAGGATATTACATTTATATCTACAACCTCGCATGGGTTTGTATTATACAGTACCATACAAGTACGGGATAAAACAGGGGTGTGATGGAGTTACTGTTACCTCCATACTGCAGCTGCAATTAATCAGAACCTTACCAATCGTCTGAGAATCCAACAGTGTTTAAATAATGAATCCAGGTGTAAATGGGAACATGGTTCCTTAACCCATGGTATCACAGAATCTATAAATGTTTCTAAATGATAGATAAATGAAACCATCAATATTTAAAGTAAATGCCTTTCTTCATTTTTTTTGCCACACAACACAACACCAATAACAATCGAATCCTTTAGAAGTGACATTCTGCACAAAGCCACACCATCTGTATTCATTAGGGGGCCAGTGCTGAGTCTGACATTACGAATGAGCGGATAAAATTCGCTACAGATCATAAAAAAGTCAAGCAAAAATGGGAATATTCAGCTCCTTTTGATATTTTGAAGAGTGGTTGCTGCTTTCGTTGGGCCGTACGCAGAGCTGGGTTACACACACGCTTCATTCGATTTGCTGGGTGTGCCATTCAGGTCCCGCCAATGACACACACCTCCGAGGAGTGTAGTAGCGTCTGAGAAAAGGTTTTTCAGTGGTGTCTAGACAGCTACCTTTAATCAGAAGCGTTTGCCTCTCAACCAGAAAAAAAAATCAGGACTGGTAAATGCGGACTGAAGACGGAAATTGTGTTTTTTACTGTCAAATTTAATATGATGGAACATAAACGCAAGGAGAGAAAAACAAACGTCAATATGACGATATATGAGTGAGGAGATGGTGACCACTGCTGTATGTTACCAATATACTACTGCATGAATAGGCCTAGTTGTAATAATGACATTATTTACTGGTTTAATTCAACAAAATGGCTTTCACATTTATTATTTTGCAGCTTATAAAATGGCACTTGATCCAGCGCATGCTGTTATTTTGCATTTATTTTCCACTGTGTGCAACGGTTGTAGTCACGTCTAAGATCAGAATACCGTATGTGAATGGTTGTGACTTGTTTCGCTAAAATTAGTACCCAAAGACGCTCTAACTTGGTTTTCTTTGGCTACAGAGCACCTTTGTACAAGACTAACTTTACTAGATAGATTAGCTAGACTAGCTAGTTAGAACAAAAACAAAACCTTATAGAAGACACTACAAGTTTACTGCTCTATGTGTTTAGGTTATCTTTTCTTGCAATGGAGCAATGGACTGTAGAAAATGTGCCTAATGGTGGAGATTGAGCTCTCCCACCACGGCGTGTGAGTGCAGACGCATACATTTCATCATGGCCAGGAAAGGCTTCTTTATATTCCTGCAGGAGTGTGCAGAAAACAGATCAGTCAGCACCACCTGTGAGCTCTCTCAGCAACATTCATTTGGCAAGAAAGGATTTCACCTCCTCACTTCATTTCTGGCAAATTGTGCAAGATTGTGGAGAGGCTCAAGAAGCAGAATTAAAAAATAAAGTGCTTGATTTTGGCAAAAAAATATTGACGTTTATAATAAGAGCGCCTGCATCGAGTCTAAATTCTGGGAAGAAACCCTGCTGTCGAACGCTGATAAAGCCAGGCTGCGTTACTGCTTCTGATGCAGGACGATGTTCAGAACCTTCTTGATGAAGGGAGAGACATTACAGAGTCAGCTAAGTGCACCTTAAGGGACCTTCACTGTTTTGTCGAAGGCTTAGCAGACGATGCTCTGCTGCAATCCATGACCAATTTACTGTCATTCTCTCAACAGATACACATATACACAAATGCAGAAATAACTGAACATGGCCAAAGGATTTAAAACGAAAGGACTTTGCTCTTTCCAAAATCCAAGTGCACATCTCAGAGGACGTGAATTAATGAGTTAAATTAAATTGCAAACACTTCATCACATACAGAACTGAAGTTCACGCTCTCTTCAGTGACACAAAACGCCATTTTAGTATGGATGCAGAGAAAAAAATATTTTCAAATGAAACACACAAATTCAATATATAATCTACTGTGAAATGTATTGTCTAGTACAAAAAATGTATTCATATATTTATATTGTCTATTACAATAAATGTATTGCTTGTTTATTGCTATAATGCAATCTCCATTCTAATCTAATTCACACAGGCCGAATTGCTGTTCCTCCGGCACGCCCTGAGCCGTTCTGTGTTTTTACCTGTCCCTTGTGCTATCACTCTTCTAAAGAATTCAGCTGAATCAGCAGGCTCTTACTCTGATTTATATTCCTTTTTCTTTCCGAGTTATGAGGTGTAGCTCTGGTCCAGAACTTTACTCTTACTGCAACTCGCCCTCACCTCGCGATAAAAAAATACATGTTGAGAACTAAAGAACATCCAGATCGTTTCTGTTGCTTTCAGTCTAAAGCTTGATTACGTAGGAGAACATCATTATTATCTAATCAGGCTAGCTGTAAAATGGGGAAAAAAACGTCATCCTTCAGATCCGCATATATGAGTGATTAACCTGGGAACACTGGCTCCTCCTCTTTATTGTATGTTTTTATTGCTGGAATATGAGAACACATAATGCTTTTAAGTTTGTTCGATTGTGTAGACGGCTACCTGGGAATGCACATCTACAGCCAGCTAGGTTAGCTAGCGAATACTGTTATAGGGTTTTGGTAAAGTGTAGAAAGTGTCCTGTCGTGGCAGATGTGTTACAACAGGTGAAGAACGAATCTTGAACGATTCTGGGCAAGAAGAATGGAAGAAAATTCTAAAAGAAAGGTGTGCCAAGCTTGTAGGGTCAAAAAGGCTTGGGGCTGTCGTTACTGCCAAACGTGCTTTAACCAAGTACTAAGTGAGGGGTTTGAATACTAAGTCATTTTTAATTAATTAACTAAACACTTGAAAGACCTGTTTTTGCTTTGTCATTGTGGAGTATTGTGTGTTGGTTCATTATAAATAATATGAATTTAATCCATTTTAAGAGGAGTCTGAGACATAACAAAATGAGGACAACTTGAAGGGGTCTGAAAACTTTCCGTATGCATTGTATGTTGTGAAATTAATAGGAGGTACGGTAGAACGAAAACAACTATACATGTAAGCAACTATTGGTGGCTAGCCGAAAATGATGACTAATTGAACATTTTTTTAAACTACATGAAAAACCCCTGCATGCTTTAAGGCCAGAAACCAGCTGTTGCTGTTTGTTGAACTGAAACATCAGGCAGGGGTGTTAAACTGGGCTGATGTCCACCAGGTGTCCAAAAAATGAACCAAAATGCCCAGGGAGCTTGTGATTTGGACGTTTCCTCAAAAAAGAATTTGAACATGAGACTTTGGGTTTTATATGATCCGTTAGGCTTGGAAAATTTCCATAGTTTGAAAATGCATGTTTTAAATAACATTTAGAAAATGAAAGCGTTTAGATAAAACTCTTTAGCAAACATGGATGGGAAAGGTCCTTGGGCACTGATCAGTGAACAAAACAACAGCAAACACAAAATCTACAATCTTTTATTATACTTTTATTTTAGAAATGACAGCAGAAAAGTCTCATACACGGCAAGCCAAAAGCAAACATTTCAAAAATAACTGCGAGTTTACCCTGCTGTCTGACAAATCACTTCTGAACTGGGCCGAGACGTCTGTTAGTCCTATTTAGATGACTTCGGGTTTACGTCATTCACATTATTTTCCTGTTACAGAACACCAACATCAGAGTTTTTTCCCCCTGAAGCCTTTCCCCTGAAGACATATTAAAGATGGATTAGTTTGATCTGGAATGAAAGTTCTAGATGACATGACTTGGACACCAAATATCCATAATTTTCTCACCGATATCAAATTCACACCGATATCCTGGATGTATTATTGATAGCGCAGATGTACAACAACAACAGAGTTCCATGTTTTATTACGTTACCATGAGGTAAATTTGACCTTGAGGTGGAACAATCACTTCTAAGACAATAGACATTTATAGTAGATGAAAATTATAATCTTATTACATAGTACCTCCTCAGATTAAACAAATCCAGCTCGAAAATACAGGACAAGAATAAATATATACAAGGACTGCCTTTATAATAAAGAAAAAAATGCTCAATGTAAGAATCAGAAGCCATACACAGAGAAATAATTTGAAAATGGTTAAATGAGTATCGTTTTGAAACAAAACAATTCCTTCGTTCTTCGAAATTTATGCACGATAATCAACAGGTCAAGAAAAAGTGACTATAATAGGCCACGCGTCCTGACTCGCAGGCTTTGAGAGTCTGTGAAGTCAACAGAAGATGAGTCTTCAGCAATAATTAGGGGTCCAAGCACCAAAGATGCTGGAGCTGTGCTAGGCTTTTTCTTCTTGTTTTTGTTCTTCTTCTTATGCTATTTATCAGGTTAGCGAGAAGGGCTGGACTGGGCTGATGGTGGTGCTATAGCTCAAGCTTTTTTGTTGTTGTTGTCGTTTTGGATTTTTTTACCTTTTGCCCAAACAATAAAGTCTCAAGAATGATTTAACCCAACACGTTTTGAGCTAATATCCAAAACCCACACCTGTGAAATAGTCCAGTGATTTTTGTTGCATCTTCACCAAATCTGTCAAAATACTTTGTTGATTCTGAACCTCGGTAATTATCTCAGAAACCGTAAGTCTGATTGAGCTGGAATTTGGTAGACTGCATCTTCGTGCTAATCTGTATGTGGAGTTTTCATCTTGTCCTGATTATCTAAGAGCATGGCCATCATCAGCCAATCAAAATCCATCAGGCATTTGACGATTTGCTACTCGCGAGTGGTCCTTGGACCCCACAGATGATGTTTGCAGCAATAATTACGCAGCTATATTCCTGTTTACGTTTTAATTTTTCTTCCATAAAAGTCACCAAAATGGAACGATCAAAGTCTGAAATCTTAACCTTTTTAGAAAAAAGGTTTAGGAACAAAATCTCTCTCTTTCTGAAGTCTCAAGGTTAGCAAGAATGTTTAGTACACCTTTTCTAATTCTAAATAAAATGGTTTTGCAAAACGGCATCAGTCTGATAAGAGTTAAGAATTTCAGAGCAGTGGTTTTAAAGGGCTGTGCTAGTGACATCAACACCCTGCAGATGGGAGTACGGTTCTTAGAAATGTCTGTATGGTGCCTTGTCCTTGGGAGACTTTAATGGTGGACAAATCAAGCATCGCACATTGATTTGTCTGTAAATGAAGCAAGTGTTGAGTGCAAGGTATTAGATTCTGGAACTCTAACCTCGGTCAGGCTTAAATCAAACCTTTCCTGCAGTATAACGAGCTACAAAATGTGGATGCGGATAAAAACAGCTGGGCTATAAAATCCTGCCACTTGTCTCCAGTGTAATGCGTAGGCAGTAAATAAATGACAGCATGTCTGTTGACACTTCCTGAGGACTGGCAAAGTTTGACATTCAGACAAGTAGTTTCTCGGTTTTTGGACGTTTTTGAAAACCACAAAAGACATTTAGCCTTTGAGGCACACAGTAAGCGAACAGCATGAGAATGAGATCTAAAACACCAACAGCATGTTAAGAATGGATGAAATGGGAAAGGTAGACAGCGTCTGCATGAAGCAAATGTCTTTAGAAGTGAAACACCAATACAAGCACTAACCTTTTCTTCATTTTGTGCTTTATCCTAAGCTATATACATTACTTTAGGCTCTTAAATAAGCATTATTTGGACTGAGAAATAGGATTATTGCCCGTTAAGGCAATTATCTTTAGGAGCTAAGCTCGTAAGATTTACAGTATGAGCACTCAATACATGGCACAGATATTTACACTGCACTCGGATCTCTTTGTCAGAATTTAAACTGTATGAGTGTGAAACAATGATTTCTGGATCTCTTAAATGCTCCCTTAGATGTGCAAATCTCAGAAAATGCCATTATGATGAGACGTGACGTTATAATTAGGCTTGTGTGACATAACGATTTGGTCGTTTCTACACAATATCCAGTGATGTTTATTCCGTCTATATTATATTACCAGACCAACCTTTCCACAATCTGTTGCGAGTTACTGCTGTCACATAAACCAAAAGTGCAGTCGTTTTCTCTCCAATCAATCAGATGAGAAACCATTCAAAATATTAATCTGGAATAATTCATGCAAGTGTTTTGAACTCTCCAATATTAAACCAAACTTTCTGGAAGCCCCGCCACTTTTCCTCATCTCTCATGCTCTCAGGGCCCTCGGGACTCGCAGCATGACCTTGCTTTCTGCAAAGGTAAATTGAGGAATGTTTGGAGTTCATTAACGTGAAATAAAATCTATCAGTGTGGTGTCCTCAAACCAGAAATGATCATTTTCCTTTTTCAGTTCTGGATGATTAAATCAGTTATAACATTTTTTAATGGTGCAAGGAAAAGTCAATATTGCACAAGCCTAATTATAGCAAACTTTTATATCAATAAATAATGAAACATTGATCTCAGTACTTAAGACAGCCTTGATGAGCATGGCTTATGCTACTATTGCTTCTATCAGAGCAGCCAATCAATTCAGATTACTTCACAATCTATGCAAAGAGATCGGGATGCAAACAATGGGTTTTCATATAGGGTACCGTAGTGCTAGAGATCAAAGAAGAGTCCTATGCTTACTTGGCTTTGCCTTAAATGTGAAAATCATTACATTCATTGTTCACATTATACAGGTTATTTGAGATAGTTCATAGAGTAGTCAGTAATAAAATATCACCTTTGGTGCTTGTCTCCAAACAACCAGGTGCACTCTGTTTGACTTAAATAATAATCTGCTGCTTGTAAAGTACAGTCATTGGCACTGAGTTATACTCTAGTGGTAGAGTGTCCATGAGGGAGGCCGGTATTGCTCGGAGTGCTGTTGGCATACGGATTAAAAGGATGGTATGGCGACTGAATCCCCGAGAGAGAATTGGGGATCATGGTGATGGTGTTTGGCGTCATGATTGGGAAGTCATCCGGGGAACGGCGTAAAGTGAGGGCATAGTCGGGAGGACAAGTGAGCCGGATCATATCGTGCCCTTGCAACGACTCACAATCATGATCGTGGTCATGATCTAGTTGCTTCATCTGCAAGGACATTAGATCCTCGCTTGCAACCCTTGGTACATCATTAGCAAGGTTCCTTGGTGGACTCGGACGCCGAGTAGACTCAAAACGATGCTTGTCCTTCTTGTAATAGAGAGCTGCGAAGGCCAGGATGTTCAGAAACAGCAAAGATGCTCCGACAGCAATAGTGACACTCAACTCTGTGGAATAGTCTCGAGCTTCTATGGTTACGGAGCTGTCCTCATGCTCTGAATTCTTCTGCTGGTCAGTGGACTGCTTGGTGTTGGATGAAGGAACTGAGGGATGCCGAGTGGTGGAGGGCCAAAGTTTGTTGGATAAGCGCTTGGTGTATGAGAAAGGAGTCGTGTCCTGAGGAGGGATCTTGGTGGTTGACGACACATATTGGAAAAGTTCGTTGATGCTGTGCAAATGTGGCACTAGCTCGAGCCAGAAAGCAACCTTCGTGGCCCTGTAGTGGTCTCGGACACGTGGCTTGAGACCAATGTGAAGATACAGCTGGTCCTTAGGATTGTACTTGGACCATGCCACTTCTTCAAAGCGATTAGGTTTGGTGTGAATAAATTTTGTATCCTGGGGAACTGGTTGGTTTGGGTCTCTGAAAAGCACAACAAAAATATCTCAACATTGAACTGTTATGCAAAATGTAGATTTATACAAAAATTCAAATGGCTCAAGAATAAATGAATGGCTAAATATGCTCTACCATGAGTATGGGTCCTCAAAACGCACAACAAAGATCTCGGAGATGGTAAGCCTGAAATGATACAAGCTGGGAATGCATCAGGATTGGCATTGTGAAATGAAATGGAATGGTTGGATTATGAAATGCAAAAAAAACCTGCTTCAAGCAGATGCCGGTGTAATCTACTCACCCAGTTTTGGCAAAGTTAGTCCAGTAGGTCATAACCACAGCACTCAGCATTACATCATTCTTAGAGAAGTTGCAGCTGAAGAGATCAGTTGGACCAATCATCGGGATGCCAAAAACATATGGAAGTTCATCTCCATGCGCAGAATCGGCCCAGGCCGGCTTCATTTCGCTCTGGCAGTGGTGGTAGAAGGCATAGAAATACGTAGGCGAACCATATTGAGCATGGAGATCCGCAGTGGCTACAGCGGGCGCCACCCACTGGTGATCCGTAAAAAGCGCAACCAACGTTTTCCGTCTTGTTTCTGGATTTTCCTTATCTGCCCAGTCCGTGTACATGAACTTTATTGTCTCTCGCAGGGTGTCTTTCCCTTCTGGATAGCCATACAAGTTATCGACGAAATCAGACACGGCAAATTCAAAATCATTTCCAGCAACACCGTCCTCGCTGTCCACTATACCGTCCACAAATTTGTAGCCCTCACCCTGGTTTACCCCTAGCATGATATCATAGTTCAGAAACTCGCCTTGCTCCATCAGGATCTGTGGGTCATCTGGCACAACATCTCCATCAATTACGGGTCCAAAAGCGATGTGGTACTTGGCAGGAGTTATGTTCTGCTCGATGAGCTCTTTGTAGTTCTTATTCTGGAGGCACTGGATCATTTCCATGGAGTCATCCTCGTTGCACCCCACCTTCTCGGCCAGCATTCGTGTGTATTTGGCTGGCTGGTAGTTAATGGCCCAGCTAGAAAGAGCTGTACCACTCTGAATGATTGCTTTCTGGAACAGATCTAGAAAATAGATTCACCTATGTAGATCAAACCTAGTCATGCAAATTGTATAAGTACTCGATTTGAACACTTAAGGAACATTTTAAAGTTCATATTCCGTACCTTCTGCCGTGGATATTGGTGGGAGAGTAAATAAGCAATTTACCTTCTGAATAGTGGGACAAAGTCAACAGGCTGACACATGACGCTCCAGCTCCAGACCCGAATATTGTCACTCTTCGAGGATCTCCATTAAAAGCCTGGATGTTCTCTTTTACCCATCTGAGAGCCTGAATCTGATCCAAGAGTCCATAATTCCCCTTGGCTGCTTGATCGCCCGTGCTCAAGAACCCTAAAACAAATTGTACCGTAGTTTATTTGACATAAAATTGGCTGAGATTATGATAATCATACAAAAAGTCTTGCAAAGGCAAATAAAGACTGATTACCAGTGTTCAGGAACTTTGAAAAAAAAAAAATCATCTAATCATTACTTGCTCCTGTTGTTAGCCAGTGCATGAACAGTCAGAATTATTGGCACCCTTCAAAAAAATGGCCAAAAATGACAATATAATATAATGAAAATAATATCAAATACAACGGACAAGGTATCTGCAGGGACTGAATGACTCCCAAAGAAAGAAGTATAGAAGAGTGGGTATCTGATTTCAAGGACCATAGTGAAGATAGACACCTGTGCCGAAAAATCAGTGGAGAAAACACTCGACTGCCTAGAGGACTTTAAAAATAGAAGCCGCCAACTGAAGAGTCAGACAGTGGGACTGACAAAGGGGCATCTCAGGAACATTATCTGGGACTCAGATGTTCTTAGCATGCATGTGAAAAACAACCAGCACAAGCGACAGTGCACCCATCACACAGGACCAAAAAAACATGCCATATGCAATGCAGATTACGGAGGCTTCAGAAGCCAAAGGGACCGCCGGTGTGAGAGAGAAAAAAGACGTCGCATTCCAGGAAGTGTAAAATGACATGCGTGGATTCCGCAACTCATTACATGTGCTTTTTTTGTACTTTCTTACAGAAGGCTGAGGATGTATACTTGTACCAGATCACCAGATAGAACAGGCTCTGATTAAAGTGCAGCTACTTACTCTAGCTAAAGCTTAACTCTCTTTCTTCAGCCCACCTCAGAGTGCTTGCTTTGCAATCAGCTATTTTTTATTGTATTATTATTATTATTAATATTATTTTGCTTGTTTGTTTCTTGGTACGATGACCAGCTGTGTTTTTTTGCCTTATTAACTGCAACAGAGAGAAAAATCAAGAGAGGCTGGTGACGACGGTTTATAGCTGCTATATCGTAAGCGACAACAGGAACGAGCTTGTTTCGTGGACGTTCTACAACGTTATGTTATTAAAGTTATTAATTGATGCTAGGCTTTTAAAGTGTTTGTTATCACAGTTAATGATGTTCACTTATCAAATCTTTAGTTATGTTTCAATATAGGTCTGATCCTTAAAATAAAGTGTTAGAGAATATGTGAACAAGCCATACACCTTTCTCTAAATCTAGGCCCTAAATGTCTGCGATTAACTTCCAGGATGTTCATTTGCATGGTGATAAATTCATTAGTCAATGTTCATTCATAGCTAATGGCTGCTGCATTTGATAAATGTCTCTTTTTTAAATGGGTCAGATGTGACCGTATGATCGATTATACCTGGGGACAGCAGATGGCATTTCTCCCTGAACCTCCGAGTACTCTGATACAGAAGCACATTAACTCTTTACATGAAGGTTCCCATAACAAACATCACTTACAGCATCAATTAGCACTAATAACTTGTGAAGTCCAAAAGCAGTGACTTACTTAATAAATTAGTATTTTTTTAGATTTTATGTTGGACTATTATGTAGATATTAAGTCATTCATTAAGCTGTTTTTAAGTGCATTTAAACCAAACATCAACAGCCATTTGTTAACTTTAGGCTATATTACATACTTAAAAATTACAATGACACTATTAATATTAATGTAGCATCATTGTATTAATTCAACAACTCAAAATAGTGAAATAAAAGCATGATAAAATAGATAAACCTTATTACGATTTCAGGACGTCGATTCGGGGTCTCGTGGCTTCATTAAGATGTGTTCATGGAGCAATTTTCAGAGCACAATATTAAAATAAAACAGCATAATCGGATGTGCTGGATCATGTGCTATTCTATACGCTGCTCAATAATGAGTGTGAAATCCATTTTTTGTTAGTAATTGTGCCGTTTATGTCTTGGTCATTTCCTAATGCAGCGAATAATATAAGTTTGTTTTACAACAGTTACTCAAAAAGCCAACACTATTAACAACACTGCCAAATTTTAAAAGATAAGCCAAATGAATGTTTTAAAAAAGTCTGTTTTTTAACCTGAATGACATAACCAGGGTCATGACATAACGTAATTGATTTAGAATAGCAAATCCATGGCTCCTTTGTGCTGAGAGGGTGATTGCACTTGCAATTTCAGACGAGTGCAAATGAAGTGACCTTCACCCACTGACGCATAAATCACACGCCTTCTGATAAAGGTTAATTGAAGTCCCTCTTATTTGTGATGCAGAAGTTTCACCCTGACAATTTATTTCAGGGTCATCAGCATGCTTCAGTTTTGTGTGTGTGTGTGTGGGGCAATGAGCCTGTGACCCATGCAGCTAAGCAGTGTACACCTTTACAACTGTCATGTGATGAAAGATAAAAAAAACCCCAATACCCTACAGAAGTAAACAATAATGACAGGACAAAGATAAGTGTATATTACATGTCGTTTTAAAGGCACTCATGCTGGTGACCCGGATTATCTTAGGTGTCATCCATTATATCACAGCCTGGTGTTTCTTCACCTCACTGTCTTTTCTCTAAAATCAGATCTGACCATGCCAGGTCTACTACTATTTAATTGCTGTAATTCCACATGAGCAGGTCCGCTGACTAAAACTGCCAAGGTCGTGGAAGTAAAGGTTTTATTAGCCAAGCTTCATGACTCTCTGAGTGCACACTGGCTCATTTTGTCCTTGATCTACTTATTCAAGCCTGTTTGCAAAGATTTCCTGATGTGGCCCCTGTAGAATTCCTTTCAGCATGCCTAAAGGAATGATAACCCTCCACCCTTCATCAGCAGGTCATCCACAAAGTACAGATCAGATTAGCAGCAGGGGGATGGACTTTATTCTGTCTAACCGAGAATGTAAGTGGAAGGACAGCTCTTAAGAGTGTCCGCCAGCACCAGACTTCTTTCTTACCCCAGTGTACAACCTAGTAGAAGCAGACAGGTCTGCCATGATATCAGGTAGAGATTAGAGCACCTCTTCGATGAGTGAACATTTTTGCTCTATTTATGCTTCATGATAAGCAGTCGACAGACCTCCATTGTCCACTGAGGGCCACACTGGAGACATCCCTCACCCAAACCCCACGTCCGCTGAGGCTTATCTGACAGGGATACTGTTCTGGAAAAGCAGAGAAACTCAGTTCCTCTTCCTGATGTACCTTTTTAAAGCACTGATGCAGATCATTTTCTGCTTTAAGGATGCGTTAGAAGTGTTATGTTAAAACCTCCCCACATTTGACCATATCTTACTATGGCCATAAATTGCTTAACACTGGTAACATCCTTATGACATCTGCCAAATAACATGAATTTAAATGTAAATGGCCTCCATTTTGTTTCAGAACCTTAACCTGAGTGGCTGGCATGTTGCATTAACCATCATGCCTTGCTGCTGACATTACTAGAACTTTGTGAAGTTGGACATGCTGTATTTTAATCAGCACAATACTTTTCAGTAGTTAGCTGTGTGAGTTGTTCCTTGAAGTGTACCGTATTCAAAATGAAAGCAGCTTTCCAAGGTGTAAGGACGGTAGGAAATGGGGCTCTGGTGCTAATCAATCTGCCAAAATCCAGCAAGTAGCTTCCAAGTTAAAATCTTGGCCAGTTTCTCTTCCATAGTCATTTAGGCCAATTAGATCAACACAAATGCAGATTTTGTTATTTGGTTTTGGAGCACCATTCTTTGGCATGAACTAAACCAAATCCCCCAAACTATTCATTTCTTCTAGTGGATTTTTTAAAGGCCAGGTCTACATGGGACAAAGGGTACGGTTCATTCTTTAAGTTAAGGTCAGGTTTTGTTGCGGCCTTTAAATTAATCTCAGCCTTAGACGCTCCACCTTGGGGACATATTGTGTCTGATATCTTTTAATCGCTTTTCATGCAACAGTTTTTCTGTAGGTGTTGGCAAGATGAGAATCTGCCAATAGCCCTTAGTCAGATTCAGCACTGAAAACTCATCCAATGATGAGATGATTGTCTTCAAGTGGGATCAGAGTGGGATTTGACATTTTTGAGCCCTGTGGTAACAACTCTGTTTGCCACCACTGTCTCCACTGTCTCATTACTGTTCGAGAGGAAGTTGGTAAATCTGCCTGTCCGTGTATGTCCATTTGCTAAAACTTTAGGCAGACTTCTTGAGCCCGCTGTGTGACCTCGAATGACCCAAGCCACCATTTCTGCTCAGCATTTAATTTGCTCTAATACACATTATCAGCTCAGAGCTCAGGGAGAGCTAAAGAGGAAGATCACTGAAATATAAGAGGAGAAACAGGGCTGAGGTCCACCGCATTAGTCATTACCCCTCTATCTCGTCCCCAAACATTTTCCCCCAGTACACACCACTTCCACCTCACACAGGGATAAGCAGCCCTTTTATAGCAGACTGGTACCTCGTACATGCATCACGAGTAAAGAGTTCTGTGCTGTAAACCAACGTGGCATCAAACTATCCATCAGCCTGTATCTGGGAGGCGCTTGGCCCACATACACTCTTTAAAGCACGGACGCCTCTATGAGTACATGCTTCCTGAGATGGCTGTTGCTTCAGCTCTCCTTTCCTTTCTGTCATTTTCTATACTCAGGAGCCTTAATCTGGTTTAAAACCTTCATATACACTTACGGAAAAGAGTAAACCGATCGAGGTCAATCCAAATTAAATTTCTCTCAGCTGAGAAGAGGTGGATAATCCACATGATAATGTGTTAAACAGAAGAACAATCACATCATCATCATCATGAGGGAAAGGTATTCCTGTTCAGACTCACGTGATGTACGTGTTTAACTCGATTTTCCGAGCAGCATGTTCAGCACACTAAAATTTCCCACGTAGATAACTCCTCAGAGGTCACCATGTTCTCTATGATGAAGAATTTAGCATAGAGGTCTGCTGTAAACTCCCAGGATTTGCACCATTGCTGATACAGTTTTGTCAGTTGTAGTGGTCACTGGTAGCACCAGGCTAATGCAAAATGGCCACGCAAATGACACAGCTACAGAACAGATGCAAAACCACCCAAATTTCACTTCAAATGGTGTCTTTCTAATGTAACCTCAACAGGCGTCTCAGCCCTCCCATAGATCACAGGCTGCTTGCAAATATTGGGTTTCTCAGAAGAGTCTTTAACTCTCCCGATATAGTCAGCCTTATAGATTGTTGCGTTTACTTGTAAGTCATTTCGCATCGAAACTTAAAGTTCTGTAGACAAATGCAATGTTTGGGGCGTGTTTACATTTAATCACGTTTATCAGAAACTGGTCTTCCAGTGGAACTGAAATTTGGTACAATGGTTTGTTGTCTTAATCCATAAGTGGATTTCTGATGATTTCCTGATTAACTAAAAAACATGGCCTCCATTGGCCAATTAGCTTTCAGCTGGTTAACATAGAGCTATCATCACAAAACCTGAGTGGTAGATTTCAACTAGACCCACTAGTACCTGGTTACCTCACATACATTTGGCCACAGGGGGCACTATTGATGCATTTGCACATAAAACCAAGCATATCACTTGGAAAATTCTTTTTGCTGCTGATTTTTGTCAAGCCAAATTGACTAGGACATTTTTTGCATATCTTCACAAAAATAATAATAATTAGGGTAATAATAATACTTGAGCTATTTTTTATAGCTGTATATAGAAATATGTTAGTGACATTTTATATATCCTCATTACCGTACGCTATGTTTTTTGAATGTCACTTGATCTAATAAGGTGTGAAATGAGAAATAAAGGCAACCAGAATTCTAATCTTATTGGGAGAAATGTTACAGTACGTACCTAAAACTCCCAGTCGGTAGTTGACGGTGATGACGATGACATCGCCGTAGCTAGCAAGGATGCTTCCGTCAATCACGTTCGCCGTTCCTTCAACATAAGAGCCACCATGGATGTACACCATCACCGGTTTGAGCGCATCCTCATCATCACCGCTTACATCTGAAATTACCAAATATTAAACAATTATTAATTTCTTAAGGTCATAAAATGTGCCAGCTTATTACATTAAAAATATATATATATTTTTTAAATACAGGGCATAAATATCTTTTGAGAGCAAAGGCAGCCATATGTTGATTATTTTTTAAGAAAAATAAGTAAAAAACTATAATCAGAATCATAAGTGTGTACAATGCTGCGATTATTACAGGGACACTGGTCATGTTTACAGTTTTGGTTTATAAAGGAGCAGACTGGCAATATTAAGGTTCAAAAAAGGATAAACCTGAGCCTAAAACCGACCAATCGTAGCTTTTTGTGAATCAAAGTCTTACATACTAGCATACTAACTAGCATACATAATTGTACAACATGCAGCCTTAATAAATAAAAAGAAGAATTTGATGCAGAAGTTTTAATTTATTTTGGGCTTTCTGAAATCAGCACAGGGTCAAAATTATCCATACAGCGCAACTAATATTTGGCTGAATGTCCCTTAGCAAGTTTCACCTTGACCAGGCGGTTTTGGTACAATTGGTTACCACACAAACCGGCAAATGTGTATGCTAGCTTAGTAACATGCGTGCATTCTAGTACTCTAATACTCTTGTACCGCAAATGGTAGCTTAGACACACGTACATACGAGCATGCTAGCACAGTTATTTACCAACATTCCTGCACACTTCTATACTTGTACAATAACAGACTTATACATGCGTACTAGCTTACCAATGCACACTAGCACACATGTTTCCACTTGCATACTATCACACTTGCTTACTAACCTACTTGCACTTTTGCATTTAAACACACCTGCATGTCTATAAACACTATTAGCACACTTACATATTAAGATGCTTGTGAACTTACAGTCTTGCATACTAACACAAGTCTATACTTGCATATGAGCATACATGTACAGTTGCGCCTTATCTTAGTAGCTACTATATGCTAGCACTTGCTTACTTACATACATGTATACTTGCATTCTTGAATTTTAACATATATGCGCACTTGTGCACTTCTGTACTAGGATGCTTGCACACTAATGTATGCATATATTTGCACACTTTCTTGCATACTTGTCCAATGGAGGCTGTGTTTACTGGCACGTCTGCATTCTAACCTACGCTGTTCTACATTAAGTCCGAGCTTACTTGCATGCTAGTGCACGTGTTTACTAGCACACTTGCTTACTAGTGCACATGCTGCACCAGAACCAGATAATTCATACTTCTCCACCAAGTAGCAGAAATGTTTTAGACTGGTCAGGTTCCAGGAACCCTAGGCGTGAGGTGAGAATGGAACACAGGTCCATTGAAGAGCGATACACTCACAGACACATTCACACACGCGTTCACACACACTCAGGGACTCTGTGAGTATCTGTGTTAGCATAGTTCCTTGATCGGAGGCCTTTTCTCACCCCGTGCACTGACACACTCGCCCACACGGTGCTGTAAAACTGGGCCAGATGCCGAGCGTCCTTGGATGATTCCTCCCCTTAAAATGATGATTCTAGCTTCTGATTCATTGCTGAACACAAAATCTTCCATCTTGTGCGAGGCTCATGAGCAGCAGACTTAGTCATGCCAGCTTGTGAGTCACAGAAACAAATGTCTCGGTCCGAGGAGCACAGCATGCCAGTTAGTCCCACTAAATCTCGGCTAATAAGCACGTTCATCTTTTAATGTACTGCGTTACACTGCTTCTTTTCTCCAAGCTTAACCTATCTGTTCACAGCAGATGCCTACGGATGTTCATTAGGAAGTTGACAACGCAGCATTAGGTGTCTAGACGGTGCGGGGAATTTGAAATCCCACTCCTGTTTGTGTCTGACCTTCGATGAAGCGGAGATGTAATCACACTCCCCGCGATTGTACTTTTCAGATCATTTTTAGACATGGATTAGCATATAGATGGATTCCGCTTTGCTCATGGGGGGTGTTTAGGAATTATCAGTAAACAAGATGACGGAAAACAACTCTAGGTGCCCCGTAAACCGGGAGGTAAAATTCAGACCTGCTTCTTCTTGCCTTTGTCTGAATTTTATCAGCACTTCCTAATGAGACATTTATATCCACCCACTTTTTGATGATTCTTATAAAAACCTTTCGCCTTATCTTGGTGATTGTATTTGGTGATTATTATTCAGGAATGGTCACAAACTTGAAACACTTGACTTATTGTGCTACAAGACCCAATCATAATGGTATCATAATGCTAACATAGAGCTACCGATATTCCTGGTACTCCTGCCTCAGAGTCACCGCTTGTGACGTGAGTCACGCACTAACACACTGGTCACATTTACCTGTAATTTGATAAAACGCAGCCCTGCCATCTGACAGCTCAGCCTCAACTTACTTCCTTCTGGTCTGACTATTGGACCACAAAAACTACTTCCAGTAAGGAATGGAAACTTCCAGTAAAGGTCACCATAAATCACAGAGAGGTGCTCATGCTAAAGGCTGATCATGTTGGTGCAGGTAATTACACCAAACCACCGTGTTCTCAGATTAAAAGTAAAAGCACCTACCCACTATATCTCTCTACTGCTGGGCTCCTACAGCAGCCTGTATTAATATATTGACTGAACTTGACTTTAATCCACATGTTTGGGACTCTGCGATGTGCTGAACCTAAGCTCTTGGTCCTGCTTCTACTTTCACTGTTACTTTAACGGCTGCATCCTGAAGCCCAGGTTTTGATACAAGAGTTCCCATTAGCACATTTCCTTGCTAGCCAACACCTTGCTATTTAATGAGCCAGTTTTTACACTGGAGAGTAAGCCTGACAGACGACACGGAGGTGCTACGCACGCATGATCTACATGTTTCCACTTTTCACCGAGATTTCAGCAGATTTTAAGATTCTTGTCCTGGAGGAGACAAACTGAAATGAAAATTCAGCTGTATTGCTGCTTAGCAATGAGATGTGTTTATTGGTAATGAGGTAAATATGAGTGAAAACGATGTTTAATTGACATCGATGCTGGAATATTTACAATAAAACGAACCTGCTGCAATAATAAGTTCTTATTTTGAGAGTCTAGTGCAGAATTCAGATACACGTCCTTATGATTAATCTTAGTATTAACTTAGGTAATGGTATAAATCGTGTCCTACGCAGACAGAATATTAAATAAATACTAGGCTCCTATTAGATTTATATGAGCTCTTGGTATTTTTCATTGCCGCTTGCTTTTACGTTACGTTGACAAGCAAACTAAGACGCTTTCATTCTTCAGTACGCGTTTCTATCCTTGCTTTTCTTTGTTTTGTTTTAAAGGTGTGTGTTTGCGGTTAAGAGCGGTGGCTGAAAAAAACGCCTAAGATGCTTCTATAGCTAGCTATACACAGCTCAGCGGTCTTAGCCCAGGTCTGAATACAAGGAACTTTCCCCATGTAAATACTGTTGTAAATTTTAGACCTAAATCACCAATTCTGAATTACGGCCCAAATTCTCGGCTCCCAAAACGAAGCTTGTGGTAAAATGAATTGTGGGTAAAAAAATCAATCCATTTGCACCCTGTATTTGGCCATTTTTGGTAACTGCATATTCATTAAGTCAAATGGCCAAAACAGACAGCAGTCGCGTTAGATAAGTCACATGGAAGACGCAACCCTTCACGCACTCGTCTGGCTCTCTCTCAGTGGTACAGAATGGTAAATAAAACTATCTGATGACAAACAATTTTTGAGAGATTCAGATTTATCTTTTTGTTCTACAAAGCATGCAGAGTTTACCTTCATCTGTGGGCACGTAGATGTTCAGATACAGGCAGTCCTCGCTCTGGTCTTGCACGTAAGTGGCCACCGTGTCCAGATTAGCCGTGAACCAAACAGGCAACATGTCACTCAACAGGAACCTGTCCTCCAGGAACTGCGGGCAAACAGGGGCGAACTGAGTGGCGTTCCTGACGCCAGACCAGGAATGGGGTGGTTCAGGTGCCTGGAACCGTCTTTCTCCTGTAGGGGGCATGGCGTAAGGTACGCCCAGGTACTGCTCCACAGGACGCAGGATCTCGCTGGGCAGCGCCGCCCTAAACCCGCGGAGTTTCCCATAATTTGTTGTGACTGTGGTGTACTGGACTTGCTGACAAGTGACTACCGCTGCTCCTGAAGCCAGGACGAAGAGCCGAAGCAGCGTGCTCAGGTTCAGCCAGGACACACGGGCGGGTAGCCACACCGGTTCCTCTGGATTTGACATTTTGATGATACTGAAAGAAGAGAAATCCCCCAAAAAAAGCAATAAAAAATTGTCTTACTCCAGCTGGATTGCGTCAGGTTGATAGACGAGGCGCTTGCCAATTGGGTTGCTGCCTTTGTTCCTGCCCATGACGAGGTGCCGGCTTGGATCTGCTTGCCCTTGTATCGACAGCAAGAACTATGACGCAGTCACTTCTTTGGCTTAGTTCCAGGCAGAATGATCGTCCTGTGGTTCAGAAAAAAAAGAGCGAGAGAGAGAGAGAGAGAGACAGAGAGAGGTAGAGAGAGAGACAGAGACAGAGACAGACAGAGAGAGAGAGAGAGACAGAGAGGGGGGGAGAGACAG
>JAQQZR010000035.1:201476-213608 GCA_030068235.1 Notoglanidium macrostoma | reverse complement strand
CACACACACACACACACACACACACACACACACACACACACACACACACACACACACACACACACAGGGCTAAATGAAAAGCAGAATTCTTCAGAACAGAGCTCCTGAGGAGAAAAGTTATCAGGTTGCTTAATGTTTTGTCTTCAGAATGTTTCCTCTACTTCAATCTTTATTAAAACATTATTAAATACTTTATATCTGCTTTACTGAGTTCAGTTTTTCCACCACGGTTTCTTTTTGTGTGGTTTTTTTTTGTCTTAACAGGAGTTACTTTGGCATTTTGTTACATTTTTAAACATTTATTTATTTTTTTGGCCAGGTTTCATTAAAATAAGTAATAGCTGGAGTTTTCAAAATGATCCCAAAGTATTAAAACATCAATTAGTGACTTCTTTAAGAGTAAACGCTGGTGTTAGATGATTTAACAAAACTTGATTCCAGAAATAACTGCCTTTGATGATTTTTTCTAGATGAAAAAGACCACATTACTGACTCAAAACCTGAAACAAATGATGAAAGTAGATATAATGTACTACTGTACCGCTAAGCTAATGGACTAACCTCATCCAGTCACACTCGTCACCTTAGATTAATAAGATCTTTTGTCATTTCTATTTTCATCCAGTCAGATGACGATTGTTAAGGTTCCCTGTTAAGTTCTGTTTTCTTTTTCCAAGTGCCATTGTTTTAGAAGGCTTAACGAAGGGACTAACGCCTCACATCCGTGCCATCTTTTTACATATTTCACCCATGAGGCTAATTTTCCATGCTGGCTGTTTGAGGGGTTTAGAGATCTCACCATGAGAGGACAGGAAGTGCTCACTTTGCCTGCTACAGCCCTTCCTTTTTTCCACAGGAATTATAAATGTCAGTAAGAAAAAGTAAAAAAGTGTAAAAAAGTGAAAGACTGAGGATTTATTACTGTTTTTCTAAAGATTAAAACGTTCGATTGTGAATTTCTTTAAAAGCATGTAAGGAAATTTTGTCCTAAAAATATTTGAAAAACTTATTAAAAGATACACATCTGAAAGAAATCCAGCAAATAAAACTTTTTTTGGTAAAGAAAAGGTTTCCGAGGTCTGACCAACGCAGCAGCAAAGCAGTGGAGCTGCAGTTACAACCTTTATGAACATGATAAATAAATAAATGCAGCAGCGCTTGGCCAGCTTCTCCTCCTCTGACTGCATGGCAGGTGTCTATTTCCCCCTGATACTGGATAAAATGTTGAAATCTGGATTCCAGCATTGAGTTCATGTTTCTAGAACAAAAATATTACATGCAGAACAATGTTGGCAATAAAAAGCTTTGTGCATGTGTTTCCAAAAATGCAAAGTTTAACTCGCAGTCTGTAAAGTTAATATGACAGGACAACTTTACAGAGAGATCCAATCAGTGCTCACCTGTGATTCATCACGAGGAAGCAGGCCACGGCACAAACGTCATTACACGTGATGCGCAGTGTGTTTCATAACGCAGCTAACTAATAATGACATTAGTGACAATTATATTTATTATTGATTTTTACTGATTATGTTGATTATTTCTTGTAGCTCTCATGCATTTAAAAATTGTAATCCTGTAAATAATCCCTGTTTTTAATAAAAGTATTGCTAATCTGATTCCAGCTTTTTTTCCAGTAACTATAACAGAATACAGTTACCTTTTTTTTTGTATCCTAAATACATAACGCCGTTCCATGTATTCCGTTACTCCCCAAGCCTGTACACTACACTAACACTACACTACACTATACTATACTACATTACACTATACCATATTATACTCTACTAACCATGCTAGTCTAGACTACAGTATACACTATACTATACTAGACTACACTATATTATACCACACAAAGCTGCACAAACAATACTACACTACACTACGCTACATTATGCTACACTAGACTACACTACACTACACTATACTACCCTATATTATACTATTGTGCATCCACATAATTTCTGATTCACCCACTTTCATCTCATGGGCACTTTAATGGCAGTTTGATTCCTTTATCAGCTCATGTGAAGTTCGTTAGACAGCTGTTAGGTGAGGCATCGGGTCGATGGGACTGTTTTGAAAACTCCATGATAGCAGATAATAGCTTTCATATGTTTCAAACACACTCCGAGTTAAACGCTTTAACCCACCTCATTTTCAACCGCACGCTGTTAACTTTGGTGACAAAGTCATTGATCAACCTCACGACAAGGGTCATGTACAAATTACTTCCAGATATTTGCATGATAGACCTTAGGTCCTAAATTAAAATTCAGGGTTACATTCCAGTTCAAATTCAGGGTTATACTGCAGTCCTGTTTTTACCCTGCCGTGCCCTCTACACTGCTGTTTCTTAAGAACAGCATAAAGTTTTTTAGATGAGGAATCAAACTGACAAGCGGTCCACCACTCCGTTACCGCAACAAGTGTCCACTGTAAAGTCGTGTAAATGTTTGCTGAATCTTAAATATCTTTGAAATACCAGACAGAATTAAATCATGACTTTGATGGTCATGATCGGTTTTCGCCGCATCACTAGGAAAACGTTTACGGCAAATTCATTCAGTTATATAACTCAAGGCCATTTAATATCACACTGTGTTCACGAGATCCTCCGTTTCTGGCCTCAAAATATCATCTCACGGCCTCAATCTCAACACCCTAACTTCCTGTTTCAAAAGGAAATTACGATGTATAATTTAATAACTAGCTAACAATTCATTTCATTAAGGGGGACATGAACAACAGCACTGTAAACC
Organism: Notoglanidium macrostoma; assembly: GCA_030068235.1. Classification (NCBI taxonomy): domain Eukaryota; kingdom Metazoa; phylum Chordata; class Actinopteri; order Siluriformes; family Auchenoglanididae; genus Notoglanidium; species Notoglanidium macrostoma. Next base: position 210,846 of record JAQQZR010000035.1, on the reverse strand, counting down.
CGCTATGGAACACAACCAAAAGTTTTAACTAGCCGCATGTCATTAAGGCCATGTTTAATGCTAATTTTATACACCGATCAGTAACCAAGCTAACGAACATGTATTATATGAACCATTATTTCTGACAAAACATTACTCAATACATTATTCATTAGAGAAATTTTCCAGCTTGAATTTTGAGCTCTGAACGCATAACAAAAATATAGACATGGTGCTGATTGATGTTTCCTCTAAATGTTAAATATTCATGAGCGTGCATGGCTGCGGGCAGCACCTGCTTCCTATTAAACATGTTAGTTACCCCTTCCCCTTTCATCTGTCCATCCATCTCGCCGCTCATCTCGTTTGATTTCCACGTGCTCCGTCTCAGCCCAGGTGAGGCGGGAGAGGCTGCACGTCTCTCTGTCACGTCTTGATTGCAGAGGAAGCAGTCAAAATCAGCAAAATGGATGACTTTTAGAATAGTGAACAGAGCCTTCTCAAGCAACATGGGAAACCAGTGGATACATCAATGTGTGAATAAAAATCGACTGCACATGCTTACACAAAAGTACACCGCGACGATGTTGACCGATGACTGATCAGAAGGTGACGTGTCTAATCCAAACGACTGGCTCGAATGTTTCCTCAAACCTATCCTGATGCGCATCATCCTACGTTTCAGACACGTTTCGTCCTACGTTTCGTACTTGTGCAGTTTTGGCTACAATTTATGCTAATTATTATATATAGGTTTGTAAATAACTAGCTAACTACTCTTAGTGAAAGCATTACCTAGCTAAATTACCCAACTAGCAAGCTAGCTGTTTTACAGCACTGTGTGTTAGCAATCTAAATGTAGTGAAAACAGTGACACTAGAAATTCCTCACAGGCTTTTATTAAGCCATATGATTTATGAGAGGAAAGGACTGCTTTGGCGCTTGCTAATATAATTTAGCATGATGCTTTCCATAAGTCCCCATTGGCCCACAGCATGCTAACAAACAAATGCTGTCAGAAACTACATTTCAGGTACAATTTCTCAGAGAACGCTTTAGAAGACAATTCTGAAGTAACTTCTACTACACAGCGTTTGGGTTAAAATGTATAACGTTAGCACTAACGTCAATTGAGAACGGGCTGAGGAAAATCTCACAAGATTGAGAAATGCTTACCTTTGTGTTGAAATATTTATTTATTATGATTCATAGCAAGCTTGTCTAAACTATACTTTTTTTCAGCCATGTTAGCTATATTAGCTACACTGAGGTGATTATAAAATATTCAAAGGGGCTAGCTTAGTGTAAGCTACTGAAGTCTAGCCTCAGCCTGGTCGACGTACACAGAGGGTAGAATTAGCCTAGCATCTATTCCTAATATAATGACAATAAACCTAGCATGGCTTTACTTTGAGCCCTACACTGGTCGAGTACACAGTTCACTCAACTCTGTCCATTTTCTAAAAGCTATGACACAATGAATTTTCTAGATGGACAAATGAAAAAGAAGCAAGTAACAACAGAATCTCGCTTGTTTAAAATGATTTTTTTCCAAGATGAAAAACAGAAGGAGGTGGGAGAGAAAGGGAACGAGCGGGAATAATGAGCTCCAGGCACCGTGAAGAGGAAGAACGAAATGGAGGGAGTGTTATTCTTGGCAGCTGAAACTTAAAGCTTCTAAAAAGTGATTGATCGCAAAAATCAGCAGAAATCCTCTGTTGGGTCTTATGTGTAAATCCCCTAGAGTGCTTTAGTTAATAAAATGTTTGCATTTCATATTAGCTTTGCAGGCGTTATTACTTCCTGGCGCTGATTTGAGGCTAAGTCATTATGCTAATCATTGGGGTAACTCAGCAGAGCAGGGTCGCCCATCTGCTCCTCGCCCTCACTGCTATACATCCATATTCTGAATTCTTCAATTGTAGTAAAATTCTCTGGTTTATTTTGATTGCGGTTGCTTCACATTGCAGTAGCAGCAAATAGCGTGATTAGCGTCTCATTTAACAATTGCTCTAAATTATGCTGGCATGCAGTGCTAGTGTTAAGCACAATCATATATGCGTGTTGTTCTAGTTGGCTAAGCTACAGGATAGACACACCATTTTCTTTTCATCCTCTGTTCTTTTGCGATTTTGTGCTCATTTTGGGCTTTAAGCTCTGTAAGCGTTACCTATTATGGAGTTTTGTGGCCGTTACTAAATCCAAATGAGCTGCTGAGTGAACACGTTCTGCACTTAAGGATGATTGGCGTTCATCAGCATACACATGTAAACACGAAGAAAATCAGCATTTCTGACACGGTTTTTAGCCATGAAATCATTTCTGCCCAACTTTACTTAAAGACCTATAAGTGATATTATTATGGTTCTGTTAAACCTCATTACTGATCTCTGAACTGGTCGCTTCATTCCACCAGCTCCAAACTAATAGTTTAGTTCAGTAATAGTTCGCCACCAATCAGATTTGAGAATATAGTAATAAATAATTGCCTGTGATTTTTTGGGACCTTTTATTCACCGTTTTCTTCTTGATTCACAAACTGTCCTCACATGGCTTTGATTCAGTTATGACTTAAAGAGGTCAACTAGCTGGAATAACTTTCCGTTTTCAGGAAAATACGGGAGTAAACCAGGAAATGGTCAGTAATTGGCGTTAAGCATTTAAATCCGTTTTTATAGCTTAAAAAAACTCAGACTGTTTTACCAAACGTCACTGGAGGATGTTTTGCAAAAGATTTGGATAATTCAGTCTCAAGGGACATTTCATAGTTTCAACTCGAGCCCATCATTTACCTTTGACCTTTGACCTCTGGAGTGCCTCAAATGGGGCTCATCAAATTCGACATGGTGACCTTGTGGATTGAGAAAGAGGCAGTGCTAGAGAGAAAATGCCTCAAGGCTGGACCAACTGGGCAAATTTTCTTTGCTAACTTGAAGCTTGTATTTATTCAAATAAAAACACTGAGGATTTTTTCCCCCAATTCCCCTCACTGATACAACAAATTCCCACACTTATTTTAAACAAAACTTTATTACTTAATAGCAATCTAATTGTGCCTGAAATCTTTACCCCCTCCTGCAGAAGGAAAGGAATCTGGCTGGATCTTTTCAGCAGCTTTCCGTCCTTGAGTTTTGTCATAAAAATCTCACATCCAGCTTCCCACATTTTCCTTAAATAAATGAACAATTCTGAAAATCTGACTTTTTCTGAATAACCTTTCAAGATGTGCCATTTTTTTTAGATTTTGGTTCTGTATTTCCTGTTTCTGTCCAGGTTCCCATAATTCCCCTCTTTTTTTCTGGGTTGATCTGGTGTTAATTCTGTTCTACAGAGTTAAACATGGTGATGTGAACGATCCTCTATCTGTCCGTCATCCATACCGTATATCCCTCAGGGTCGTGGGGGTGATGTGGACGGGTTATTAAAATTTTTGAGTTGTTTTCCCCAAAAAATTGGAAAAGGGAAACATTGTCCTTTTTCTCAGCCTTTGTGTGTGAAACAAGGTCACTGTGGTGCGCACGCATTTCTGATATATGGACTTTCTCCTCTCCATAATCCACCCTTATCCTCTCTCAGGCTTTACTACAGAAATGGTTCTGAACTTCATTCACACACTCTCTGCACTCACACTTTACCTTTATTTGCAGAAACATATTCAATGTCATTCTTATTATTGACTAGATATTGGTTTAGAAGTTATAAACTAGCCCAATTTGGCATTAAAGAAAGTTGCTACATTTAAACATTTTCAATTATTCATGAGTAAAAAAGTAAATATTTTTAACTGATATAAAATAGCTGACCACAGGTTGGTCGTACCGGACCCTGCACGAGGAGCTAGGGTGCTAAGCATTAAGGAAAATACTCTGCTGACTCACATAAACCTAGATGTTTCATAGCCCTGTTAAAGTGAATGCTAAATCACATTAGTAATAATAATAATAATAAATAGCTAATTTAAGTAGCTAATTTACAAAACTTAACCGGGTACTGAAGCTAACTGCACAAGCTAGTTTACAAAAGAACTAATTTACAAAACTAAACAAGCTAGTTAACCTAAAAAGCTAATTTACCAATCTAGCTAGCCAATATGACTAGCTAAATTACAAAACTCAACTAGCTAGCTAATTCAACTATCTAAATTGCAAAAAGTGACCAGTGATTTCATCACAGAACGTGAACTTACCTCCTCATAATGCTTTAGATTTAATGGTAAATATTTCATATTTATGTGCGAATCGGTAACTCCAGCAGAAACATTCTACTAAGAAACAACTCCAGGTGTGTGAAGAGCCGCATGAGATCATGTGAAAAATATATGCTCACGTGTGAAGTTAAATGAATCCTGTGTAAAAATCAGATGAAAATAAATGACTCGTGTGAAGCTGTGTAAGGAAGCTCTCTCTCCTGAAGCCTGGATTACAGCACACAGACCCTGAGGTACGACAAAAGCCTTATTCAGTTTGGGTTAGTTTATCTGCAGGACGTTTGTAATACAATTTTATGTGTGATAAAAGTCTCACATCTATACAGCGATGAACTTCACGCAGGGAGAGCCGTGAGTTTCATTCGCAGTTTCTCTGAGCCTGGATGTTTGCATCACGTGCATCAGTAGATGTTTAAGGACGTGTCAGTGGTACAGCTAGTCTTTATTTATAGAAATGTAAAGGTCGATGATATTGTGTGTGTGTGTGTGTGTGTGATTATATAGTTGTGCTTTATACCTGTAGCTGCAGTTCTCATTAACCAGATCCTTTTCTTAACGATTTGATTTACATTCTCGTCCTGAAAAAACCAGACCGCATTCCCGCATTCTTGTTTTCGATTGGCTCATGAATGAGGCTCATAACTTGACAGGAAACATAATGCAGAAATGACCGCTATCAGAAGCAAGTGCAAGTCCCGTGTCCTTTCCCCTTCAGCGAACAGGCTTTTCCTTTCTTCTGACCGCATGCTAAAAACAGCAAAATAACAGTTAAGTTGTGAAGCGTACAGAGAAGCTTTAGATTTAACGCTAATGTTTAGCTATTTTTCAAGCCGAGACCGAAGCGCCACCACAGGACCTCTCAATGCGTCGAGTGCCGTAAGATGCTAGAAAACGTTTTTATGTGCACATTTTTCATTTCTCTTACATTTGAACTGTTAGTTCATGAGAAAACTTCTCAAGAGTGCTTCTGTGCCCAAAACATCTCCTGAAAATAGACAGCAAGTTGCTGTTTGAGTTGGAGCACAGCCAAGGCACAGGAGATAAGCTGCATGCTCCCTGGACTCCATTAGAAATGGAGGGAACAAAAAAAGTCAGATGCCTTTCATTTCATATTCTTTTACAAGTCGCTAAGCTTAACAAGAAGCACGCCGAGCCTCTGGGCATCTACACATCTAATCAACATCAGATAGAAGGAAAACCCCACAGATTGCATCAGTAGCTGAAAGAGAAAATGGTATCTTTAAAAACAAAAAAAAACAAAAGTGGACTTAAATTAGCCTTTTCCCCACTAAACCCACTTTGCATTCACGTTAAAGCCAACATTTGCCATCTTATTCATCAGACAGGAATCTTTTATTAGTTAAAGTCAGTCATTTATTTTAAACAGCCTGCAAAGCTACTGAAAATAAATTTGTTTAGCATGTGAAACTGGTTAGCATAGCATGACAGTGCGTGGCTAATCCGCTAAGGGCTAAGCAATAACAGCACCTATTTTTTAGCACCATAATAGCAAAATAGAGAAACAACCTCTGTTTAGGAGGAAAGGAAAAGCAAAACACAGTTAAGACAAGTTTTGCAATGATTTTCAAATTAAGCTTTATGTTGTTATCAGTGCAGCTTACTGGAAAACATGCTAGCCGTTTTACTAGCATATACATAGCTAATGAGTGTATTCAAGCAGCTATTTAAATTAGGTTTATACCAAAAAACAGCATCACATCAGCATCATTATAAAGATGAGGTCTAATTCAAGGCTAAACTTTGAGGTTTTTACTTTTAATTTACTTTGAGGGTAAATTATTTATTTAACTTCCAGCCGTATTTGGTGAATGGCTGTACAACATAATCAGCGAAATAGCACAGAAAAGCTCTGGTTAGCAGATGGAAGTAGTAACAGTGACATTTTAATTCATATTTCAGTGGAAACAAAAATAATCTCAGCTAAATAAGCTTTAAAGCTGCACTGTGTAGGATTTAGGAGGGTCTATTAGCAGAAACAGAATATAATATTCATCAGTATGTCGTCATTAGTGTATAATCAGCTGTAACTCTGAATCGTCGTGTTTCCGTAAGTTTAGAACGAGCCCTTTATATCTACATAGGGAGCGGGTCCACCTCTACGGAGCCGCCATGTTGCGCCGCTACAGGAGCCCAGAACAGACAAACCAGTGTGAATCCTGAAGGAAGCACCGGGAGGACGACAAAGAAGAAGAATCGGTGTTTGCTGAAGCTGGAGAACACGTTTGAGAGCCAAATGTAGAAAAATGGAGGATCGTACTTATTATTGATCACAGAAAAGTGAGAGAGTGTAAACAGTACAGTAGATTCATGTAACTGAAAGCTCGCTGCTTGCTGATGTTCCACCACAGTAAACACAAAAAAACAACCTGCGCAGAACTGCGTTAAAGGAACTGAGGTATACTTTTATTTCCGAATAATATGTACAAGGTCTAACTGCCAAAAATATAACGTATTTACACTTTTCATTTACACAAAACCTCTTTAGCAGGAGATGTCAAAAAAACAGGAGAGTACGCTACTGCAATACACACAGACACCCCTCAGGAAGTACACACATAAATAAATATTGATATAGCAAATACGTTCTCCAAGAACATATACAATTTTATCAGTTTAATCCATCCTAAAGTTATAAAGTTATTAATAAACAACATACGCAGTAATATTATTATAATATCATATAGGGTCTCTATTAATCTGTTAGTGGAAAAAATTCACAAATTATTTCAGTAAAGGACAACTCCGGACATGCATTTTAACACTGGTGTAACTTTGAAAAATAAGCAGATGTTCCACCTAAAAATGTTCATTTGTTTTGTTTTTAACATTTTCCAGTCAAAAGCTGCTAAAATTCCACGTTTCTGAAGATACATTCATCTGTTCCAACACCTCGACATGGCTCTGCAGTAGAAAAATATTTTATTCACTTTTAAAAAAACATACTTTATTTCCTTTACATCTGAGAGTAGTCTAGTACCTTTCAGAACCGGAATCTGCTTAATGGAGAATCTGAAAAGTTCCAGAAGTGGAACCAGTTTCATGAGGAGAACCAGTCCATAACTTTTCAAGAAGAACAGTGAAGACTCAGTGCACTCAGAAGGAGAACCAGTCCACAGTTCACTTCTTTAAGGGAACCACTCTAGTACCAGTTCTGTCAGTATACACAGTACAGAAAACAAAGCAGATCAGATCCAGTTTTAGGAGAAGACCCAGTCCAGACTATGAACTAGTTCAGCTCCAACACCAGAACCAGCTTTACCAGGAGAACTGGACCAGAACTATTTCTGCCATCAGAGTGGCCAAGATTTCATTTCAGCAGGAGAACCAGTCCAGAACCAAACCAAGAAGTAGTTCTTCAATGGAGGAATCAGTCCAAGAGATTGTCTGAAGCTTTCTGAAGGTTGACGTGAGGTGTTCTGGTCTCTCAGTGCTTTTCTGACCAGTGTTTCTGATGTCCTGAGTGCTGATGAAGTTTGGGCCCTGGGAGAAATGAGAACGTGATCAGGACTGATTATATTTACATGCGGAACGTGGATCAGACGTGTAAACCGGGCCGAGCAGAAGGTTAAAGCCTGCTTAAGGAGAGAGTGTGTGTGTGAGGAACTTACTGTGGTGCACGGCTGAAGAAACACTGGGCGTGTGGAAGATCTTCATGGTAGCAGGACCTTCTCCAACACTGGTGATGACCTGCACCTCTAATCTGTAGGAGGACACGGGCCTGAGGTTCAAGACCTCCAGGAAGTTATGATCCTGGGAAACACAAATACACAGGAACTTATTAGTCTAAAAACATCGCAATAAAACAGGAGGCTCTGGGACGAAAAATACAAAACAGGAAGTTCTCACTGAAAAACACCACCAAAAAGAAGAGGAAGTTCCAGAGTTCTCACTAAATCAACATTTAATATTTAATTTGTGAAAATGTGTAAAAAAACAAACCCCATAAAAGAAAGAAATAAAGTTCATTGCTGAGGTCTATCCGATCATACGCATGTGTGTAAATGATGTCGCAGAAGGCAGTTCAATAAACTCGCAGCTTAGCTACAGGACAGGAGACAGCGGCGCACAGAGAGAAGAGTTTTCACACACTTTCATGTTATTTACTCTCTCAGGTCTGATTAGAGACCCAGCATTTGTTTTCGCTGCTGTTTCTTCTGTAGCGTGAACGCTAAACGCAGCCCGATACTCCAGCGTTACGGATCGTGTCATAACCTGATGGGACTCACTGGAGGGAGGATCTGCGACTGCGACACGATGCTGTTCGGAAGGCTGTTCTCCCGATTCACCACCGTTACGTCCGCCCACGTGACCTGGAAGCCCGTGATTGGCTGATGAGGCTGAGGGCGGGAGACGCGCCAGAAGAAGTGTCCGGTGACGTTTTCGCCGTTAGACGTGAAGAACGCCGTCAGGTTCTCTGGTTTGGCCGAGACTTTCACGGCTACTGAAATAATCCAGAGGAGAAAAAAGAGAAGCACGTTTCTGGTCACGTCGAGTTGCGTTTCACTCAGTTAGGATGCAGCTGTGTCACGTTTCTCACCTTCTTCTCCTGGACAAACAAAGGATTGGTGACTTTTGCTCCGTGCGGCGGGGCAGGACGGCGTGGTGAAGGCGACGGTGCCGATCTCAGAGTGCTTCTTGGCTTTGAGTGTGTGAACTGTCACTCTGTACTTGCAGGAGAACAGCAGGCCAGAGAGGTTGATGAAACTCTCCTGAACAAAAAACATTTCAGTTAAATATGATTTTATACCAAACTTTATATGAATTATTATTATCATTATACTTTATACTAATAAAATATCAGAGGTAAGTGATTAAGAGGTGATCTGCATACAAACATCAGAGATAAACACTTCCATACACACAGCTTCCTGAAGGCAAAGAAACACAATCGCTCACTCATTCATGCGGAAAAGAGACGAGAGGCGGAGGAGGGATTCGGGCGTCTCTCTCTCTCTCTCTCTCTCTCGCTCTCTCTCTCTCTCTCGCTCTCTCTCTCTCTCTCTCTCTCTCTCTCTACAGAGTTCTATAGGACAGCGAATGCACATTCCCTAGCAACCTGATCAGTGTGTTCTCAAGAATGCATCCATCTCTTTCACACACACACACACACACACACACACACACACACACACACACACACACACACACACACACACACACACA
>JAQQZR010000035.1:188020-199959 GCA_030068235.1 Notoglanidium macrostoma | reverse complement strand
CACACACACACACACACACACACACACACACACACACACACACACACACACACACACACACACACACACACCAGTTTGTTGTTTGAAGGCTGAATTCAGTTGACAGAATAAAAGTACTGAGTCTGCACTCGGGGTCCAAGCACCTTGGTATATCTTGTTTAATTGTACACGTGAACTTCTTCCACTTTTTAAACGCCATATAGCATTACTGCTGCGTGGCTGAGATCGTCGTGTCACGTTTGTGTGTTACAGCCTCAATCACTTTTCTAGGAAATCAGAAACGTCCTCACTCACGTGTGTGACAGATTTCTCCGGGGCTTTGGTCCGGTTGTGGCTGCAGAGTTCAGGCGTCCACTGCACGTGGAAGCGGCTCGTCGTGGGATCTGAAAAGCACGTCACGGCGTCAGAGACATGGGGAAAAAACCCACACTTCACAGAGTACAGGCGCGAATCCGGCTCTTTCAGACGCTACGCATCTCTACACGCAGCACGTATAAGAGCGAAACATTTACACAGGTAACATCTTCCGTATAACTTCATTCAGCTCTGGTCAGTGTGTGAAACCTCGTCCATGACGCATCCTGTACAGGTGACGAACGCTGCGCTCTCCAAGCGCTCCACAAGTCACCGGCTCAGCAGGAAGTTACATCATACGGCGAGAAGAAAAGGCTCAGTTTCAGTTATATTGTGCTGCTGAAGGACGAGGTCGTGATGCTGTTACCCAAATTTAAAATAAACATTATGGTAAACATTTTAACTAAACAGACAGAATGTGCTTAATACGTCACGTCATTAGTGTGGGTGCTAGTTAACCACATTGTTCGCTCATTTTATGGTAATCAGTGTTAGTTTCAAGCCCGTTACACATTTAACAGCAAAATGCAGCCGTAGAAAGAGTGAAAAGATAACATACTGTTGTTTTAGGCGTGAAAACACACAAGCAAACAGTGCTTGGCTAGCATCGATCCGACAGACAGGGAAAGAAAAAGGACAACCCGGCGGTGCTAGTGTGACTCTGAAGCTACACAAAGACAAAAGCAGTCCAAGCTGCTTGACCTCCACTTCCTGGGCCGGCTTCGAGCAGCTCCTGTGAATTAGCCCTGATTTAGACATTCATTATTCATCGCACTGCGGCGCTCAAACACGAAACGTGATCCTTTATCCTTTTACTAATTAGCCGCCGAGTTCCAGCCCCGCAGGAGACGAGGGAAAAAAGGAGCCGTGTGAAGGCTGAAGCTCTGAGGAAGAGAAGAGAATGGAAGTGTATAAAGATGTACAGAGTGTGAGTTAACGCAGCTTCATGATGATCCATCACAGGGCTCTTTTCTGATTAAATCCAATTTTTTGTTTGTGTTCACACTGAATCTGAATCAGAGAAGAACGGATACATTTGGATCCTTCACTATTTGGTTTGGTTTGTTTCCACTCTGCACAATAAATAGCACATTTAAACAAAACAATAAGTAAATAAAGTGCTGGCCGAGGGTACGAGTAGGCTTATTATAGTCTCGTGTCAGGAACAGACATGTAAATTATTATTTAATAAATAATAATTTATATAAAAAAAAAACCCAACTAAAACCTATGTGTCATTTAATTCCAAGTGAAAACTCTTGAGCCAATTAGCATCAACATTCTGAAAGCGTTAGAGAAGGAATTTCCCTCATTAGCATTAACGCCTGGTCTTCACGTCGCGTCCTGATTCAGGGCTTGAGGTTTTTCAGAAATAGAAAATGGCTGCAAAACCATTGAAATATCACTCACTAACTCGCACTGCGCGTACTTTACACGCTGCCGGATTCGCGTCGTTACCGTTATAAAGGATGGTGAAGTGGCAGTAAGCTGGTTCTACTGTAATATGAATTTCAAAGGAATTTAATGTCACCACCTCTCTTTTTCCAGTAAACTCGGACCTGCAGCTGTCCGTCCTGCAAGAACGGCGTTCCCGCCTCCAGAGCGCTCGCGGATTTCCTCGATGGCGTAGAGAACGCTGTTTTCAGTTTGGGTGTGAGCTCTGATTGGCCAAAAGAAGTGCAGATTTAGTTGTTTATTTAAATATTGTTACTACAGAATAGCATAGTGTAGCGTGTGTGTGTGTGTGTGTGTGTGTGTGTGTGTGTGTGTGTGTGTGAGTGTGCGTGTGTGTGTCGTACTGCTGTGCTGGTTCTCCTGAGCTGTGCTGAACTGCAGAGCGGATTTTGGGCTTTTCAGTCTCGCTGAACCCCACAGAGCCACGGCCTGAAGCTCCACAGTGTACGAGCTGTTTACTGAGAGACCTTCCAGATTCACTGAGCTCTTCACCTGAAACACACACACACACACACACACACACACACACACAAGACAGGACGTGTGAAGCATGTTTACATTTCAGCTAATAACACTAAGTCATCAAATAATCTGGCCTTCTGTGTGTGTGTGTATGTGTGTGTGTGTGTGTGTGTGTGTGTGTGTGTGTGTATGTGTGTGTGTGTGTGTGTGCGCATCGGATTGATTAAATGCAGAAGATAAAGCAGCCTGTTTCTACTCATGAACTCTCACATCCACTCCAAAAACACCTTCAGGTTTAAAAGCAGGCGTTATTGAAAACACGTGCTCGTGTGTGTGTGTGTGTGTGTGTGTGTTTTGGAAACTTGAATCTAATTGGATTGGAGTTGGTTATCGGCTGTGTGTGTGTGTGTGTGTGTGTGCTGGCGTGCAGGTCAGTGGAGTTACACGTGTTAACAGAAACACTCGGCTTTAAGGCTTTGCTAAAACATCTGCTCATCGTTACACAAAATACAATCTAGTGTTACGCTTTTCAACCAGTAGCACTACTTTGTTAGCTACCAGCTAGTGAGTACACACACACACACACACACACACACACACACACACACACACACACACACACACACACACACACCTAGCATCACAGGGAGGGTCTTTGGCATTCTTCTTTATTATTGTTTATGCTGATCCTCACTGAGATAAAACGAATGAGAACAGGAAACTGCGACCATATATGGAAAGTGGCAGACAAAAAGGGCCAGACGGTGTGGAGTGTGTGGCATGGTGTGACTGTCAGTGCATTCTTTAATCTCATTTATTAAAGAATCACACCTCATACTTTTTATCCATTTGTAGTTACATTTCATGCCTGCAAAATAAATTACTTCCTGTTCTGACCGATGTTCTAGAAAAAAATGCAGCCTGTCATGTTACCAAGAAACAGCAAAGAAGAGCAACTTCCTCTGTTCTGAAGATGTCGGAAAACGAGCTTCACCTCTGTTCTGGAGACTCCTGCTATAAATGTTAAATAAACATCTCCTTTATTTAAGAAACCTCACCAGATCATGTTTATTTAGATTTTCAGTAAGGACACTTTACCCCGTCGATGTTCTCTCTCCTCTTCTTTTTGGACGGAATCGTGGATTTCCCAGCGACGTTCCAGCTCCAGGAGATTTTAAAATGGTGAACAGGGACGTCCGGCTCTTCGGGAAGCGTCCAGTCCAGACGTGCCGTCACCGAACCACCGCCGCCCGACGTGATGTTGGACAGCTTGAGTCCGGCTGGGCGTGGAGGAGGAGAGGGATCTGAGACGGATTAAAAGAGTTTGGAGCTGATATTAGAGCTGGATTTAAGCACTGGGCATGGCTTTCAGAGTTCAGACGTCCGGAGAAGGAACTGTAGAGAAGAAGTGACGCACATCAGCCATGTGCTGCACTACAGCTCCAAATTACTGCAGGTTATTAACCGAGGAAAATAAATAACCATTGAAGTGGAGTTACTGTTACCGCCTCAAACATGATTCATTTCCAAAAACAACCTGAGGAGTTTTATTCCTTTTACACCACAGCAAGCAGTCAGAACATTACACGCTCCTCTCTGTGCATCAGACGATTTTTACAATGTGTTACATGTATTTACTACAGAAACGAAAGTGTGCACAGAAACGTGACTTCTGTTACTGCTACTGCTATAGAAAATCAAACACCTTCTGACCAATGAGAATCCAGACTTGATCAGCACTGTGGTGTAAAGTACCGTCACATTAAACCTTTGATCACAGTTTTGGCAGACGGACTGCATTTTTGCTTTATGCTACATACGTGTCTGAACTTTTCCTTTAATGCCAATCAGAACGCCGAACACGAACTCTTTCGTGTCTGAGACGTGACGTCAACTCGGACTCACGCACGCGGCACGCTTGAACAATCACCCAGTTTAGGAGGTCCTTGGAGTTGTATTTTTACTCCCATCTGAAAATAATTGCTGTTCGCTAGCAGGCTAACCTTAGCAGCGCTACATAAATAAATGGCAAATGATGACAAATTGAAATCATATGAACAGCCTTGTCGAGAGAAAAGCAGGGATGTAACGTGAGCTGATTCTCTGAGTGTGTGTGTGTGTGATTACTGCCAATGATTCATGCCCCATTATTTACTAATGAATGGCCTCTGCAAGGCTGATTGCTATTAATCAGGGCTCGTGTTCTCTTTTATTTAGAGAACTGAAACATTAACATTTTTACTAGAACCTCAGCTAGAAGACGCAGAACGTGTTCTAACAAGAACGTTTATATGATGCATTTCCCAGCACTCAATAATGCACGTGTAATGGTCATGTGTTAGATTGACTTTTCCCCAACACTATAGCGCTTGGAGGAATAAAGCACTCTGGGGTATGATGGCACACCCACACGGGTCACCCTCCCTGAGCTGATTACTGTTACCGCTCTCACACGTCAGAGCCGCTGTAACAGAAAGCCAATCGACACCTTCTGACCAATCAGAGTGCAGAATTCAGCAGCGCTTCAGAACAAACTCACACTGACGTTCCTGTAGGATTTCGCTGCAGGCTCAGCCAGGTGCGCAGTTTGGAAATGATTTGAAGGGCGTGTACGCTCCGAAATCAAATTAACTGAGGTTAGGCTGTGTGGAAAGAAAGGCCTGCGGATCTGGTGTGTGTCACAAACACTGCTTCATGGCGCTTTACATTTAACACACACACGCTAATCTGTGGCAGAGATCTGAGTGAAAGAGAACAGACAACTTACCTCATTTCTTGGCACACACACACACACACACACACACACACACACACACACACACAACCTGCTGTGTATTAGAAACCAGTCACACATTTAAATCACATGTAAATCACTGAGATGAAAATATTGTGATATTATTAAAATGAAGCGTTAGAATTGCTGTAAATCTAAAAAGGAAACGAGGTATAACTGATTTGTGTGTGTGTGTGTGTGTGCGTGTATTACCATGCACATGACGGAGAGATGGTGTGTCACCACTGTAAATTTTTATAGTTGCTTTTATTGAGCAGGAATAATAACAAACACTCACCTCTGGACGAGCGGAAGTGTTTGCTCGGCGCCGTGAATCCGCGTGTGCCGTGTATGTTCACAGCCGCTATGCGAAACTGGTACCACCGAGTGGCTCTGATCTCCGGCAAGTCCACACGCTCCTCTGTGACCTGAAAAAAACCCATGAAGGCTAAGACAGGTTTATATACTGCGCACGGTGTTCTGAGCGTGCAGAAGGTCAGTAACTGTTTTATTCACGACAAGCACGAGGGAATAAACAGAGAAACTAATCCAGGGCTAACACGAGACAGGTGAACACAACGGACCAGAAAAAGAAACACTGGCAAACACGCTTGCTGCCATGGAAACCAGGTAACAAATAATGGAAAGTTGGTTGTGTTGTACGTCACGTCAAACCGCAAAAATATTCAGTTTAAACTTTTGGCTTTTAATCTGCATCTACAATGTGGCGCCGTTTTCGCTGGGTGTGTCGACTTTGGTGTACTTACAGTTACAACGTACTATAAATATGTTTGTAAATATGACACATTAAAGTGCACTACATTCTCTTGCGTATTTATAGAACGCTACAGTCAATGAGGACTTTTCTTATTTTGGTTTGAAATAAAAGCAGAAACCAGAACAATGCCTGAACCTGTGCCACGTCCTGCCATGGCGTTGCGTCGTCTTCGCTCGGGTGGATGCCATAATTCCAGCGCTGCTGCACGACGTAAACCACCGGCTCCACTGAAATGTTAAATTTTGAAGACCAGCGGATTTCCAGTTGGCCCGAGGGCAGTTCAAGAAATGTCAGTTCATTCCTGGGCTTCAGAGGAACACCTGAATAACAGAGAGGGGAAAAGAGAGTCACCCCGGCCTTCACGCCTGAAATACACTGCTAGAGCATAATGTTAATGCAGTATCCTTATGCGTGTATGTGCTGTTTTACATTTTTTACTGGATCGATGAGACTCGCTCACATGACGACACACACAGACTTCATTAAAAGCTACATGTGTGCGCACAAACCGCACTTCCCACACAGCATTTAACCCTCAGCGCTGCAATAAACGCTTCCATGTGCAATAAATTAAAGATGTTTACATGCCTACGTATGGCACTTTGACATGAAGAGACGTTCTGCTGTTTAATGTTTCATAAAATGTGAAAGTGTGAAGATGAGGAGAACCCTGCCTCAGCGCAATGCCCTCCCTGTCCATCAGAGTTTATAAATCTCTTGTCAGAGTCGCTAAAGAAACACGGCTGTAGATCGTTAGCATAACCACCATAAACACGCCACTCTGTCAGTCACGCTGCCAAGCCTCGCCAATCTATTTGTTTAAGTTCTGAAGCGTGGTTCTGCTGCACTCACTTCATCCTGAAGTCTGTCGTCTCTGTGCGCGGGAAAACTCCTGAGGCCTTACCATCGAAAATGTTCATCCACCATTGAGAAGCTAGTGGAATCTGTCGCAGGTACGCAGCTCAGTCACAGACACCAACAAGCTGTAGGTATAGCAGTGATGCAGCCAAGTCCTGCACAGCTCTGTCTATGTTTCCTCACTGCAGGACACAAAGCCTTCCTGGCGCGCTCACACTTAAGGTAATAAACACATATTTGACCATCAGTCTTCAGGCAAGGCTGGATAACAGGACCAGAAACAGGTCCGCATTAACACCACAGCCAGAGCAAGGGCTCTAAAAGAACAGCATGGTCTTCAAAAGTACACACATGCAGAAATGCGCTTCGCGACGACAGAATAGAGCAAAATAAACTCACCTAAACCTCACGTCCACGGTGGCAGGAAACAACCAGTCAAATCTGTGCATGCTCAAAATACCCCCAGTTTATTTCCAGCTGCCCTAACCATGGCTGCAACTGCCCCTATTGTCTCTGAAACAGAGGAGAAGCTCGTCTGCACATTATACTCAACTTTTATAGGCTAGCCACAGACAGTTGGTGGAATGAACCTCCAGGAAAAATACATCTGCCTAAGTAAAGTGCTCATCTGCGCAGTTATGACCAGCCATGCCTTTCTGGCTCTCTCCCATCACAAACTCACGTGCGGGTCTGCAGCAAAAGTGCTTGGTGGTAGATCATGCAAAGTTATCATAACTGTGGTCTGAGTATGCTAAGCTACATATTAAGTCCATTTCAGTTTCAGTCACGATCCTAGGTTTCCACCTCAGTGTTCCAGCTGAGCCCCACTATTTCATGCGGCAATGAGGTTTTTTTAACAGCTCGAAACGGCCACATGTCTACCACATGTCTGGCTCTTCAACGTCATGATGTCATGCCTAAAAGCTGAAAGCCCCAACACTAAGAAAATGATCGTGAACCTAAATGAGAAATTCATCTATTTTAAAGCCGCAGAATTACTTCATCACCGCGGGACTAGTACCAGGTGCCTCTCCAACACAGGACAAACCGTACCGCTAAAATGTCCATTGGAGAAATGCATTAATACAGAACTGGAATTCTGGTATATATGCCTTCCAATTTCAAAACCACGGCAAGAGTCTATGAAAAAAAAATTTGGATTATGTTTCTGTACCAACGCAAGAAGTTAAACTCTGTGCCAGAAAGAAAATGCTGTTACTGTTACTTTTAACAAGTATGTGGGGCCATCACTAAGCCTCATCACTACTTCAGGGCGCTGTGAGTATGCTGTGATGCCTCTTGAGCTTTCTAAGGCTTTTTGTTCAAGTTCTTTGAAACATGATGATCATGATGTCTTTCCTCATCCAAGGCCACGTGCAATAAGAGACCTAGAACTCAATGACTGTCCCAACTTCTATTAACACGATCAACTTGCTGAGCTCGGGGAATCCAAGAAATTGGGTCTTGTGGTTCTAGTGGACATCTCTTGAACATGGGTTGGGCATACCCCTAAACCAAAACTAATAGGAACCTTCCACCCAGTCTGTTAGAACCACAGTAACCATATTCACAGATTCGGTAACGACGTCAGCAGCCTCAGTCCTCACCCGCACTCTCCTCTCACCTTCTGGACCTGCATGACGGAGCCTTGTGACTCACGCTCATCTGCCGTGCTGCGTTCCACATGATCTCCTGAAGATTGCTGTAGATGGGCCCATTTGTATACACTAAAGTTTGTGCTTCTCAAAAAGAGTTTATGCATCTCCGTCATCATGAAGACCGTCCTGTTGCTCATCACGGCACTCTTACTCACAATCTGCTCATACTGAACATCCTGCAAACACACTTGGTACTGTTTAAACTCACTCTTTCACACCAGTATACTGTAATAATTTAATGATTTGAAATCACCTCCTCTGGTGTCAGCCAGAAGATGACAAGTTCCCTTTGCAATCTGACTCTTTGTCAAGGTTCCTCATATCATCTCAGGGAGTTCTTCCTCACTACTGGCGCCTCTGGCTTGGCCATTATGGACCTAAATCTATATCCTGATTTCTGTCAGAGCACAGGGAGGGTTAAGAGCCTCACCAAAGGCCCAGCAGGGGGTCGAACCCCCAACCTTCTGATCAGTAACCCAGAGCCTTAGGTTAAATGTCATTACTTAAAGGTACCATGAAGCAGGCCTGACAGGAGGCACTTTTGATCTACTGTCCAATGATTTAAATTAAACTAGACTATTATGAGGTTCATCACCAATCTGAGCAGCACCCCAGGGATACTAATATCGTCATGATGGACAGGTTTTCTAGCCCGTCCCTGACTGAATTACTGATTTTTATCCATCCATCATCTGTAGCACTTACTCATCAGGGTCAGGGGGAAGCCGGAGCCAATCCAAGCTGGCTTCAGGTGAGAGGCGGGGTTACACCCTGAACACCCATCAATCAATCAATCACAGGGCCAACTCTGTTGAGACGAACAACCATTCACTCTCACACCTATGGGCAAACCAGAGTAGTCAGTTTACCTAACCTGCATGACCTGCATGACCTTGGAAGAAAGCCACGCAGCACCCCAGCTTGCCTCAAGGTTCAAACCCAGAACCTCTTGGTGTGAGGCAACAGTGCTTACCACTGCACCACCGGGCTGCGCTATTACTGAGCTTTGTTTTCTTTGCATCCAGTATTCCTATTGCAGGAACTTAAAAAAACTCCTGTGCATGAAAATTGAATCAAGACTAGAGCATTGGCTGAAAGATGACTAATGTGAGATGGGAAAAGGGGCGGAGCTACCAGGGGGTTGGTTAATATCAGATAGTTTGATATGCCTTCACAACTGTCAGTCTTTCCAGATACATACGTCGAACGTTAATTCATCTGCTGTTTTTATTTGGGAAAACAAAGAAGACACTTTTTGGTGTATTTTATATTAAATCCCTGCAGCTTATACCGATATTAAAATGCGAAGCTACACGAAATGCGCAGAGGCGGGCAGATCTGCTGATATAATATCCACTCTCTGCCTTTCCAGTTATCATGGTTTCTAATTGAAATAATTGAATAAAAGAGGTTGTACTGCTCCTACACGGCTCCTCGGGCTCAGGAGTAGGCTTCACATAGCAACAACCTTCACAGCAAACTCCTGAAATAAAAAGAAATAAAGCAAAGCAGCGAAGCAAGAAACAAACCTGATAATAGCCAAGGGCCAATAAACAATAAAGCAATAAACAGAAGCAATAAATGGAGCTAGAAACAGAATTGTAGCAACAGTAGACGCATGCTGCTTTCAAGCCTCCAAGAAAAAGAGGCTCTTAAAGGTAGAAAAGAAAGAAACAAATCTGCGAGAGAGAAAAGGTCACATTCCATTTCAAAACTCCGTGAAGGACACCAGAGGAAAGGTCCTCCACCTGCAGGGTCCTACATCTGACTGCGATTTGGGATGCAATACTCAATTTCCAGTTTAATGCTTTACAGCTTCACACAAATTACACCCATTCCAGCCCCCCAAGAAAAAAAGAAAAGAAAAAAGGAAACAAGTATGCGCTTCTCCCAAGGATGTAAATAAGGAGCGAGCTGTAGGAGTAAATGAGGAAGGACGACAGAAATCTGAGTTCTTCTTAAGCAGCAGTCAACCACTAAAGTTTGCATAGGAGAATGCTATCTATTTAGTACTTTTTTTTTGTTTATAGGTACATCCCCGGGTGTTGAACACCCATGTTACATCATCGTACCTTTATAAATGTTCTTCGGCGTTTGACAGGTTCGTCCGCAGCCGTTCGAGCAGCATTTCTTGTGGGAGGAGCAGTGGGCGTCACTGTCGCAGCTCTCCACACACGCCGCAGCAAATCCGCTGGCTCGGTCCGGATCGGGACACGTCCCCTGCTTCACTGTTTCCACCGACAGGAAAAACTCACAGCTCACCACACACTCGGACTGTTTATTTGGGAAGACAGTCTGGAAACGGAAACGATGGAGAAACATGGATAAGTGTTGAAAGAATCAGAGCTTGGAAAGTAAGCCTTAGCATATTGCACTAGCATAAACCTCATTGTAAACTCATTGAGATATCAAGGTCATACCTCACACATATCCTGACACTCGTTCTCTCTAAGATCCCATGAGGCCTTGCAGGGCTCCAGACACTGAAGGAAAACAACAAACAGCAGAAGCATATGCACTGCCGTGTAAGGAAAGATGACTTCATAGCAGCACATTCCACAGCATATGTTTACTCATATTAGTAATATGTTACAAGTACTGGACTAGCATAGCTAGTAGCGGCCTGATTCATTTTGTTAAGATAAATGCTAATGTAATATGCCTGTGTGTGGGCTACTGATTAGCACGGTTTAGAGAATGAATTCCATAAGCTTCAGTATTATCTACACTTCAGCATTCTGTTTGCTTCATTATTGTGTACACTCTGTCATTTCCTGACCTTTAGTATTCCGTACACTACACTACTCCAAAGCGGATTCAATCTCCAAGTCAGTATTCTATACACTTCAGCATTCTATACCCTTTAGTGTCCATACATTTCAGTACTTTGTACACTTCAGCATTCCAGAAATTTCAGTAATGCATAAAGTATTTAGCAGGCCATTCAGTGCACTCCAGCGGTCAGTGCTTCAGTGCTCCTTACATTTCAGTATTCCATAAACTTCAGTATTCAGTGAACTTCAGTGTTCAGTAGTTCTGTGTTCCTCACACGTCCTCAATAAAGCTCAATTTGGTCAAGAATAAGTCAGAATAAGTAATTTTGTTCTATAAGAGCAAATATCACATGTGAGAGTGTATTTACACAAACAGAGTTTTATACTGCAGGTAAACAGGACAGGGCTAAAAGGGAACCACAGAGTTCCTGAGGCAAATGAAAGGCAAATGAAAAATCTAATTGAATAATCTAAGTAAAAGTTTTTTTCAATAAAACTTAACACATTCCTTAATGATGTCGATAACTTTAGCACCGCTATACTTTTAAAGAACATACTACTTTTTTTTTAAATTCTGCAACAAAAATAGTTTCAAATATTTGTTTGTGTGCAAGATTTTATTCATGTAACAACGTAATTTTTTTTTGGAAAAAATCTTTTGAAAAAAAAAATTGTTTATGAAAAACAATTCTGAGAGAATACCGTGTACACATGCACAACAAGGGAAGGAAATAATGCCAGTCTATCACAGTGCATCACACACACACACACACACACACACACACACACACACACACACACACACACACACACACACACACACACAC
>JAQQZR010000035.1:155591-168417 GCA_030068235.1 Notoglanidium macrostoma | reverse complement strand
ACACACACACACACACACACACACACACACACACACACACACACACACACACACACACACACACACACAGTGTTTATGGATGAGTGTTGGTGTATTCACTGGAGTGTTCCTTTCATTGGTCCTGCTGATTTGTGCGTCATTCAGGTTCAGGAAATACTTTTGCTTTTGGTTGCTTTTCTTCATTTGAGGTTTGCTGTAAATCATATGCTTATTAAATATTTACATATTACACAAAAAAGCCTGATTACTGGCCAGTAAGATCTCAGTAATGATTAGGAGAGTACACACAATCTAATAATCAACCAGTTAAAGACGTGCTGTTTATTTACTTATATGTGCGTGTACATGTACTAAAAACCAAATTGTTGTTTTGTTGAAACCAGGAGACGTAACGCTCCACAAGCGATGACCGACTTTATCATCAGCGGACTCACCGTCCCGCCCATGTGCGGAGGGAGATACTCCGCGTCGATGTACGTCTGCACTTCATTTTTGGAGACGAACTTCAGCTTGCTGATGGCCTCGGGGCCGAGCCACGTCTTCACAATCCTCCACGCGGCTGCAACAGGCAGAGGCAGATTTATCAGAAATCCCTCAGTATAAAACAGCGAGTCCTTCCTGAGAGGCAACGGGAGGGAGGTTCTAATCCTTACCGTTCATAATCCAGGGCATCTCGTACAAGATCATTTTAGCTAGAGACAGAAGAGTAAACATAGAGTGGTGTATAAATACATAATAAACAATATATTCAGGTGTATTAATCATTTTTATCATAGCTGTTGAAGTCTGGATTCTGATTGGTCAGAAGGCGTTGATTAGTTTTCTGTGACAGCAGCTCTGACAGTAGGTCGTCCTAATGCCTGTCTGTTTCTATAGCAACAGCAGTTGTATGGGACTGATAAGGAAGGAGCCTCCAGCGTCAGCGCTCTGTAGCAGAGATAACGCTGTACCGCGCGGTTACAGGAAACTAAGCAACTCCTGGGTGGTAACAGTAACGCCGCTTCAGAGATTTATCCCTCAACACACACTGAAAAGTCACGGCACTTACACAGAGATTTGGGATAGTAGACTTTGAAGCAGTTGATGACGTACTTCACAAAGTCCATGTCCTGTAAAAAAAATGTATAAATAAATAAACGCAAATAAACATAAAATGACCGCTATGAGACTGAAAGCAATATTTTATAATAATAATAATAATAATGAATATATTTAGGAATTATTGAGAAAATGTGTAAGGAGCTGCGATTTTGTTTTTTTATAAATGCAAAACGTGGCAAATCACAAACAAAAGCAGACCCACGGCAGCCGGGAAACAAAGTCCGCACGCCGAACACATGCACAGGAAAAACCCACGTGCAGATTTAGCAGCTTGGGATAAACGCATCCGGATCTACTCGTAGTAAACGTGTCGGGACGTGACGTGACGCGTGCGCCGTCCTGAATCACGTTCGGTCACATTTACGAGTTAAAATAAGTGACTAATTAAAATGGATGCTTTGAAAAACTTCAAAAAGGAGGCTTGAGTGGCTTTAATCACGCCACCCATAAACCTTGTGAAATGGAGACCTTTGACCTCTGGCTTGATTTTTTCCACACACACACACACACACACAGCGGGGTCTAAGAGTTCACTGCCAAGAACTGTGATTAAACAGTAATATCCCACTTATAAAGAAGAGATTACTTTAAACCCCTGCGTGAGGACGTTCTCCGGTGGGTTCAGCGTTTCCTCACGTGCTTGTGCTGGGGAACGTTCGGATTCAGTAGCACGCAGTTCGGATCCGCCGACGTGTTCCAGTGTGCAGTTTAACTGCTGAGTAATAACTAGGACACGACCAGGACAGTCCGATAGGGAGGATTTACACAAGACTGTCAGGGGTTTGATAACGGCTGCAGTTCTTGGAAGTGGACTTCACACACACACACACACACATGCACGCACACACACACACCAATCCAGAGTTTATTTTCACCTTTATAAAATATCCTTAAAGCACTTTAATGCAACAGACAGTAAAGCAAAACATCAACAATGTTAAATAATGCTGTCCAATTAAAAATAGATTAATAAATAATATTAAATAAATTGACTGAATAAATCATTTAAAAACCCTTTGTAAACAGAGTGTTTTGTTAGGCGTGTTGTCCTCCTGTAAGCTGTAAATGAAAGCGTGCTGGAGTGCTGTGGGGATTAGCGTTACAGATTAAGAGGTACAGAGTAATCCCCTGTCCCGATGCGACCTGGCGCGCGCTGAGCGCGGCTGAAACTCACGATGTTGCTGATGCCCGACTCGGACATGTCGAACACGACCGTTAAAGGCATTCCGGGCTCGCGCTTGACGTAGCTCTCCAGCCAGAACGCCACGTACCTCTTCTTGTCCAGAATCGTCTTGGCGTCTTTAACGTGAAGCTTCACTCTGAACCAGACTGAAAAATACAAACATTTTCATCACCATCTGCAGCGTTCAGGTTCCTGTTCCTGTTCTCGGCCCTGAGCGTCGGCCATGTTGTCTGTTACCTCAGCTGCTGCTTTCGTGCTGCTTTTTCCCCCCAAACTTCCCCTGAACACAATTACTGCTCATGTGATATTACAGATTTGTCCAAAATAACTCAATTATTCTTAATTCGACTCAGAGACGGACGCGAACAACGCCGAGTTAAATATCAAGCCTTCGGAACGTTCACATCGGGGATGTTTAAATAACATACACAAAATGTTAAGTTAGTGTCTAATGTGCTTGATAAGAGCTGAAGCTGTTAGGCGGTACCATGGTAACAGAGACGTACAGAGTTTGTTGCCTTCTTTGTCGTAGCCGTGAAGATAAACAGCTCCGGTTTGAAACATCCAGCTCGGAATACTGCTTTCAGTCAGATCTGTCCAAAACACATCCACGCACGGTTACAGCGGCTCATCTCCTTATTACATTACAGCGCAGCGTGTTTACACTTAGCCAAACACCAGGCTAAAGCTCGGTAAACTACACAAACACAACAACGTACTCCGTTAAATAACAACAACATGAGCGGCTGCAACAAAAACAACCAAAGCAGCTAAACTAAGCAGCTACATGAAACCAAATTAACAAGATATGTAGCTAAATGAAAGACATCGACATCAGAAACAGAGCAGCGAGCAGGTTCATCTGCGGCGCTGGAGCGACGTACCGTTCACACTGAACTCTTTCCTCCACTGAAAGCTGTCGTCGATCATCTTCAGCGTGTCGTCCACGACGTGCAGCCTCCACGTGAGGTAGCTTTCCACCAGCGCGTCGTCTTTATGGAGTCGCTCCACGTCTCTGCTGTCGTACTTCTGCGAGGAATCTGACAAAGGAAAGAAACCATTTTAAACTCATCTTTATGTCCAATACAGAGCGGTTCCTGGATGAAAATATACCAAGATGAGCATTTGATCTCATCAGTATTTCACCTTTTAATGTTTGAACCGACGCTTGCTTTTAGGTTGCGTTGTTTTATATCTGACAGCAAAGATAAAACCCCGCTTCCTTCGTCGTTCCGTGTTCTCTATCCCTTTCATCGGGCTATTCATGAACGATACGTTGCGCATTTTAATTAGACATCCAAGAGATATGTCTTTTTTTACATCTGTTACATTACAGCAGCGATAAACGCACATCACAATAACTGCTCTTACATACCCACGTCAAGTCAGAAACGTGTGCTGTCACGTCATTTGTCATAACTGTGTGAATTAACAGCTTGTTCAAAAGAAACTACTTGACATTTAGGTAGTGTAAAGTTACATCTAAAGTAATGGCACCCACACGATCGGGCCAATTGGTTTAAGATTCCTGTTCCCTATTTATACCCCCTATATAGGGCACTACACACACACACACACACACACACACACACACACACACACACACACACACACACACACCTGTAGGTATGCAGTCATGATGCCGATTTGTGATTATTCTGCACTTTAAGATGAACATGTTGGATGATCAGGATGAGCTGATGTTTAGAGGAACTTTAGAGGAACTGAACTCATTAAAACACACTCACCTTGAACGAACTCATTTTTGAACCTCTGGCGTGTTTCCTGAATCTTGATCTCTAAATCCTTTAAAAGATTTAAAAAGCATATGAAGTTATTATCAGCCGAACATGTAGAGAAAAAGCAGCACAGTGAAATTTGCTGATTGAACTCTAACCTGCTCCGGCTCAGGCTGTGCAGCAGCGGCCGCCATGTTGGTTCGAACTGACTGTCACATCCGGGTTGCCAGATTGGGCTGAGTTCAGCTGTAACATCCGCTTCGCTGGAAGCGGCCGTGTAAGGGTGCGTCACAAATCGACTGAGTTTTACTGTATGCGACTTTCTTCCTCTTGAATAACATTTTCAGTTCAAAGGTTTAGTAACAGTGCAGTGATTTGTCAGTACAGTTGACACTTCTGTCAGAGTGTCTCAGTACTCATGCCTTCTCCAGGGGAAAGTGGCATATAGTTCAGTGTATTAACAGTGTATTAACACATAATGTGCTGTTCAGTTAGTTTTTCATTCATTAAAGAACAACAAATTATACTTTTTAATCCCCATTTATAGTCAACTTTCTGCAAAAAAAAAGTTCATTCCTGTTGTCACTTACATTATAGCAGCTATAAACAGTCGTTCCGTCTCAAAGTCAAACCCAGCTCATCATGCTTAAAGACTCTCCATGCATGATACAGAATCGTGTCCTTACAGAAAACTTCGCCATATCAACAATCACACACGACTTTCTAATTTTATATTTATATAAAATTGCCGTTTATACGAAGCATCTTTAAGTCTCTGTGAATGAGCCGTTACTATAGCAACTGTAAGGTTGTAGAACAAATGCATTAAGCTACATCTGCGCTATGGCTATAAAACTAATCATCACCTTCAGATCCAGATTTTACCAATAATTACTAGCTGAAGTGTCTAACTTTCATTATGAAAATCAAAATGACAACACCAAGAAAACGGTCAATAAATGCTTGTTAGAGTGGAATTTTAGTAATAATAATTTGGGATCAATAATATTCGATGATAAAGTTCTATACTTCATTCCAAAATACATTTTATTTTTAAAGCCTGCTGTGATTTAAAACATTCCAACCGACACTATAGCAACCAATCTGGCAACACGTGTCACAAGCTTAAACCGAGATTCCGCAAAACAGCTGTGTTTCCTGAAACTGCAACCCAGTGTCCGCCATTTTGATTCTCTGAAACTGTAACCTATTGGGTGTCATCTTGGCTCTGAGAAGCAAAGCCTTTCGTTCTGAGGTCGGGGTGTATAGTGCGTCACTATCCCGACACGCCCCGCCCAACCTGCGCTCAGATTGGATCATTCTAGACCGACTTCTGAGCTGGGATTGGACAATAGTTTCGTTGTCCAATTAGAGAACGGCTTGAGGAAGGAAGTAGCGGAATACGGGTCGGGGAGGGGAAATAGTTTGGCGGGAATGGTTTCCTGACAGAAATGAGGCTCATAACACCAGTGTTGTTTTTCAGGTATTTGTGCAAATCCTTAACTGTTTAATGTGGCTTTATTTTTGGCAGCAGCTGTAGTATATTAGCCCCTGACTGTTATTGTTTACTGAAGTGATGTATTATGTGTACATTGTTATCCAGCTTACTAATATTATCCATCATTTATTTTTGTTTGTTTGTTTGTTTCTTGTTTATCGCTCCCTTTTTTTGCAGTGAGCATCTTTACAGGAACAGCTTTCATCGAGCCTGAAGGGAACACTTGTGGAAATGCTGCAAACATCTGCCATGACTGTTGAACTTTAGGAAATTCCTGTCGCTAATGCTTCAACTCCTGAAAAAAGTGCCCTGACCTTTGAAAGTCAGTTGAAATTGTCGCAGCTCATTTCGCAGATTCGGTCTCGGTTGCATTCCTGCCGAACCCGTCGCGACGGCTGTAACTCCTGTCTCGACTAACCCAGCTTCTACCCCCGCTCCCTAATTAAAGTCGTATCTTCTCTGGCACGTTTTACTGCCGTTGTTTCATCTGTTGAAACTGGAGGCAACTTCTGTCACTGTTTAATCGCAAATTCTGTCGCACCAGATGCTGTTAATTAGAACAGATTCGTAATCCTTCAGAACTTCTTGTGCTTTTTCTTCGTTAAGTAATAAAGATGGCCTCAGACCAGCACATCCATACGGTCCCGCTGCATGGTGACCTTTTCATCTTTCAGTGCCAGCATCGAAGCTCAAAAGGCTCCGAGATCACATTCTGGCGGATGTCGTTCAACCGAGACTCGGGCACCTTCTTAAACAAAGACGATGAAATAGTCCCCCTGTACGCACACGCCTCCCGAGCAGCCAGCATCGTTCACTGCACCACTGCCGTGAACGTGAAAACGAGGCAGAGAGTCTTGTGCGTTTTGCTTAGGCTTCACAAGAAGGCATCTAAAGGGTTTAAGTACATGCTTTACTCTTTGAGCAGTAGGACCAGTGCAAAGCTGCACGTTGAGTTTTCATTGCCTTATAAGATCGGCAGCAATATGTCGATTTTGCATGGGCCCACTTTGGTCTGGAGTCACCAGGACATTGTCTTCTACACATCCGCGGAAACTGGTAGCGTGAAGGAAGTCCCGATACGTTCGACGATCAACTTTCTTGGCGAGTTGCCTCTTCCTCAAAGACAATTAGTAATTCTTGGTTCACAAAAGACAACAGAGGAAGAGGACGAGGGAAATGATGGAGAAGATAAAACTGTTCTTTACTCAATAAAGGATGGAAGAACGTTTAGCGCGGATTGTCTTTTACCCGAGGCCTACTATTTGGTTGTTCGATGTATGCTTGTGCTTTCAGCCAAGGAAGTAGATGGATCGCTGAGATCTACTGTGGTGGCTGCCACTTGTAGGAAACAGCTGGTGTGGTTTGAAAATGGACTTCCAGAAGAAGTGTGTGTTCTGCCGTACGAAGAGCCCCAATGCATCCGAACAGTTCATGCAGGAAGCGGCTGTCTCCTCATTATCCTTTTCGAGCATGGGAATGTCTGTGCCGTGTGGAAAGATACCTTCAAGGTAGGCTACGCTGTGCTGTTGTGGTACTTCTAAGGTTTGCTACGTTGTATATTATAGATATGCCATAGGTAGTTGTACAGCATAATGTATTTTTGTAAGATGTCATATCCAGGGTTAACGCTGGTCCTCGGGATTCCGTACCCTCTTTAATAAAAGATGATCCCCCTTGCCTTAAATGAAGATGCGGTGGAAGAAGATCCACGCAGAACATTACAGACAGTGATGAATTTCAATTTTAAACTGTTCAAATATTCCAATTAAAATTTCAGCTACAATACCAACATCTGATCCCAGGTGACACTGTGTGATGTTGGTGCACTAATGGACCACGATCTGGACCTATTCCATGATTAATGATGGCAATCAAAGCAGATCAAGTGGAGGGACTACAGCATCTTCCTACAATACAAATAACCTGGTAAAACATTTTAAACATCAAACTCAGAACAATTTGTGAAAACATTCTCTACAGTCAGTCCTAGGTGAACGGATGTAACAGCTCTTACCTGGTGTGATGTTCGGTGTTCTATAGATTGCTCAGTGCTCGCAGAACTGAACTGCTAATAAACACACCGTGTACATGCCGTACAGATGGTTCATCAGGTAGATTGTATTGCAGTTCCTCTTCTGATCTTTTCATTCAGCTTTGCTTTTATCGTTCCTCGTGAAATACGTCCACAGCATCTCATCATCAGAGCAACGACGCTATGTCCTGCGGTATCGGATGTTGGTATTGAAGCAAGTACAAGTAAACAAGCCAGACTGGTACCATGACATTAGTAGTACAACCCCGATTCAAATAAAGTTGGGACACTGTGTTAAATGTAAATAAAAACAGAATGCATGAGTGGCAAAATACAAAGACAAAATATTTTA
Organism: Notoglanidium macrostoma; assembly: GCA_030068235.1. Taxonomy (NCBI): domain Eukaryota; kingdom Metazoa; phylum Chordata; class Actinopteri; order Siluriformes; family Auchenoglanididae; genus Notoglanidium; species Notoglanidium macrostoma. The sequence continues at coordinate 160,512 of JAQQZR010000035.1, read as the reverse complement.
TATTTAAATTGATAATCTTTCTGATTTACAAAAACATACGCTCATTCTGAGTTTGATGCCAGAACAACAGCAACATTTTCTAAAAAATTACTGATTACTGCTGAGTTCCATCACCTTTTCTTTTAACACTCGGTAAATGTTTGGGAACTGAGGACACTAACTGCTGAAGTTGTGAAAGTGGAATTCTTTCCCACTCTTTCTTGATGTATGACTTCAGTTGCTCAGCAGTTTGGGGTCCCAGATGTCATACAGGTGTGGACTGCAGGGAGGCCAGTCTACTGCCCACACACGGAGCCTCGCTGCTGCAACACCTGCAGAATGTGGCTCGGCGTGCTCTTACTGGAATAAACAGAGTCGTCCCTGAAGAAGCATTAATGGAGCCTTCACAGATGTGCAAGTTACCCCTGCCATGGGCATTAACACACTCCCATACCACCAAAGATGTGCAAGTTACCCCTGCCATGGGCATTAACACTCCCATACCACCAAATATGTGCAAGTTACCCCTGCCATGGGCATTAACACACTCCCATACCTTGACAGATGTGCAAGTTACCCCTGCCATGGACATTAACACACTCCACCCCTTGACAGATGTGCAAGTTACCCCTGCCATGGACAATAACACACTCCCCACCTTGACAGATGTGCAAGTTACCCCTGCCATGGTGTCCCTTTCATTCCCAATCATGATACGGTCACCTGCTACCAGTTATCCTGTTTACCTGTGGAATATTTCTAACTGGTGATTTTTGAGCGTTCCACAACTTTCCCAGTCTTTTGTTGCCCCTTTCCCAACTTTTTGGAACGTGTTGCAGGCATCAAATTCAGAATATATGTATATTTACAAAATACTATAAAGTTTATCAGTTTCAACAGTAAATATCTTGTCTTTGTATTGTTTTCTATTGAGTATTGATTGAAAAGAACATGGAAATCATTGCATTCTGTTTATTTGCGTTTTACACAGCGTCCCATCTCTTTTCTGCAATCGGTCTGTAGACTCTGGGAATTGAGGTAACGTTGCCTCTTCTAGCCCAGATATTGCATCATGCCATGTGGTGGTAGTGCCCCTGCTGACATTTCTTTTTAATGCTCTAAAAGCACTAAGCTCACATTAAACCTAACTGAAAGGGTTCCAACCATGGCAAAGTTCCCTGCAGTCTTGTATTCCATGTGCACACTCACGTGCACTGTTATCCTTTGAGGATTGGCCAACAGATGGAGCACTCGAGTTCTAATCCAGTATGAACTCTGCTTGTCTGTTATCTCTTGGGTGAATTCCATTTGCGCGTGTAAAGGCCGTGCCATGACTTTCTCTGCTCAGAGGAAGTTGATTTGGTGACCGTTAAGTGCAGTGAACATCACAGGGCCGTGTTGGTCCGTGTTCTCACTCGGATTAAATCTCTACTTTTTAAACTTCCATATCATTTTAAAGACAAGTTGGTGAAGAGGAGCTAGGCTCTAACCCTAAACTCGGACATTCAGCACCGCCTTCCAAATAGTTGGCGTGAGGTAGCTAGCTGAAGAGGATTTATTTGTTGGATTGTGTGTAGAGAACATTAACAGGAATCGCAGGTGGTTGTGTGCTATGAGCTCACAGATATCTGTTAGCTATCAAGCTAGTTTGCTAGTTACCTACCTACCTACAGCCTGCTAATCAAGTCAACCTGCTGAACAGCTTCATAAGACTGAAAAGGATCCTTTATTTCCATTGACCTGTCATCGTGTGCCAAACGTCTGAGATTATAAGTCAAAACGTTTGACATACTGCTGCCAAAAATAATGAAAACCTGACACGTGATACTGCGTCAGTGAGTACACTCCACTCCTGATCATGTTAGGCTTAACATCAGTTCAGTGCGTATAATTAGATCTAGATTAATATTAGCTTTTGAGGAAATGTAATCATAACGATTCCTTTTTCTTCCCAGGTGGCTGCTTGCTGGACAGATGTGCGTGTTTTGCTTGTGGATGATTTTGTTGGTGCGGGCTTTGAGCAGATGTTGCTGCTTTTTGAGGAAATCGACTCTGCAGACGACATCCTGGGAAAATTCCTCCTGACGGATCTCTGTGGCATCCATTACTCCGTCAGTTACCGTCGTCCTCTCATCACTTTCATTTGTTCATGTTAAATAATAACCAGTTATTGCTATGTTACTTGTCACTGATTTGAACTCCTCGGTTCTTTTTAAGATAACACGGGTGTTCTAGAGTGTATCTAATTTGCGTCACATGTTTATTCTTAATAAGGATGCGCTAATAAGAGGTTTAGTTGAGTTCTAACACGTGTGTTTCAGTATGACGCAACGGCAACACGCTGTTGAATGTGCATTGCAGCGCAACAGATTGCGTTCACTTCGAATAAATTGTTACTTATATATTTGTGTTTCTTTATAGCATGGAAGAGCGGAGTGCGAAGGTTTAAATCCGTACGAGACGGCAGAAGAAAACATTACCTTGACGATCCAGGCTCTAGAGGCCAGACTGCAGGTATAAAGCTTTTTTTATTATTATTAATTATATGAATATAATATTTGGGCAGTGTTTACCAGTCAGCCTTATTAGGGTGTTTTCCTTTTTTTGTCCCTTCTTGTGTTTACTCTTCCTATGTCAGCTGAGCATACGTATTGGGACGAATGAATGACTAAATATGTGCATGTGTGTGTTTCAGAGTGGATTGGTCTTCCTCCAGGACCTCCAGAGAGACCTGCGTGTTAAAGATCACGTCATCCAGCGGTGTGTGTCGGCTCTGCGTGACCTTTTATCAGAGAGGAAGCATGTCGCACCTCCTGCGCTGCAGGTCTGGGTTTTTTTTCAGTGTTATTTCACTGTTTATGAACCTTTTAGTTTCAGCATTTTTTAAGAATAAAAGTCCAGTAATGGAGCACAGCGAGTTACACATTTCAAACAACACACAAGCAATAAGTATGTATATACATCTGTGTTTACTCCTGAGGTGTATACAGCCTTCAGCATGCATTCAGCAGCACTTTAATCAAAATAAGTTATTGCCTAATAAAATGTTCACTTCACTAACAAAGCCTGTTGTATCGGGTTAATTTGAGGGTTTTTATTTTTTTCCATTTTATAATCACATGGCTGTACGATACTCACTACATACTGCTCCTGTGCTACGGGGACTGGTGTGTGTAGGATATATACACTGTGTGTACAGCACTCTGAGCACAGCCTGTATGCCTGCGTTACAGGACGGACTGGTGTCTCTGTGGGATGAACAGAGCGAGGAGGACGAATGCATTCATCATGTAAGGATGGAATCAGATGAGAGTTTCCCGAAGGTGGAGCGAGTCTGGCACAGAGTCATCGGCCAAAAGCTGGTGTTTGGTGCGCTTTTAGTGCCGACCAATCAAATGTAAGCTAATAATAATCACTGACTATTAACTATATTGAATATCAAATCATAGAGTTTATTATTATGTAAGTAATAAAACATTGGTGGCATGCATTTACAGGGAAACAATCAGCAGCAGGGTAGTGTGGTGAGTTACTGTTACCACCCCGACGTTGATTATGCAGATCCCGGCGGGATTTATCCCTCTTATGTCCTCCTGAGTTACAGGAAAAAATATCTCCCAATTATAATTTTTTTTTTTTTTTACTTTTTTTTCCCCATTGTTTTGGCAATGACCCCGCCCCCAAACATCATTTAAAAGTCCTAAATGTCCTCTTTAAAGACCAGTGCAAGTTATTTCAGTGGTTTGCGTGGTGAGGGAGATAGAGAAGTTTACAAATGTCCACTAGAGACGACAAAATTTAACTGCTGGCACTCAGGAGGGTATTCAGCACCTTGGCAACGATATCAGTATTCCATTAATTAAAGAACAACAAATCATCCTTTTTAATCCATTGACTGTAATATTAGTGTTATGGAGCATGCTGTCATTGACATTATAGCAGCTATAAACACTCGATCCCTCACCACACTCTCTTTTTCTCTCTTGAAGTTAATAAGGGAAAAAAACACATCTTGTCACGTTACTGAGAAACAAAAAAGAAGCATAAACTCCTCTATCCCAAAATGTTCCTGTGCCAAAAACTGCAATAAAACTTTCTCAGAATTGAATGTTCAGTATTGAGAATCCTACAGTATAACAGCACGGGAGGGAGAGGGGGAGCGAGGGAGAGAGAGGGAGAGAGCGCGAGGGAGAGAGCGGGGGATGGAGCGCGAGGGAGAGAGAGGGAGAGAGCGCGAGGGAGAGAGTGTGAGGGAGAGCGAGGGAGAGAGTGTGAGGGAGAGTGAGAGACAGAGAGAGTGAGAGAGAGCAAGGGAGAGAGAGAGAGAGACGCACACAGAGAGAGGGAGAGAGAGAGAGAGAGAGGGGGAGATGAACACAGAGAGAGGGAGAGAGCACGAGGGAGAGAGTGTGAGGGAGAGCGAGAGACAGAGGGAGAGAGAGAGAGACACACACAGAGAGAGGGAGAGAGCACGAGGAAGAGCGAGAGACAGAGAGAGAGAGCGAGGGAGAGAGAGAGAGAGACGCACACAGAGAGAGGGAAAGACCGAGAGAGAGAGAGAGAGAGAGAGAGAGGGGAAGACGAACACAGAGAGAGAGAGATACACGAGGAGGTGCCATTACAGAAAAGAGACAGTAATGTAAGAACAGATATCACACGCAGTGAAGGAGTGTGTTCACTCGCTTCACATATCTGTCCTTCAGTTAAAAACATCCTCCAATCTGGTTTCTATGGGAACAGACTGAAAGTTCCTCCCTCTCTCTGTCTCTCCCTCTCTCTGTCTCTCCCTCTCTCTGTCTCTCTCTCCCTGTCTCTCTCTCTGTCTGTCTCTCTCTCCCTATCTCTCTCTCTGTCTGTCTCTCTCTCTCCCTCTCAATTCAATTCAATTCAATTCAAAGAGCTTTATTAGCATGACCATAAACGTGTACAGTATTGCTAAAGC
>JAQQZR010000035.1:138099-155491 GCA_030068235.1 Notoglanidium macrostoma | reverse complement strand
AAGTTTTGGTTTGTGAGCGGCCCCCAGACTTCACTACCATAGAGCAGGATGGGTTCTATCACTGATTCCAATAATTTAATCCAGATTCTGATTGGGATTTGGATGTGGATTTGTCTTTTAATAGCGTAGAATGCCCTGCGCGCTTTCTCTGTCAGCTCATTCACTGCTGGACTGAAGCTTCCAGTGGAAGTGATTTTCAGTCCTAAATAATTATAATCTTTTCCCTCCCTGCTCTATCGTTTGTGTCCTGAGAGTGAAATGAGGTGTGTGTCCTTGACGTCTGGATGTTTTCTGGAATACGAGGGTTTTGTATTCTGTATTGCTACATTATCTCATATCATTAATGTCTATTGTCTTCTGTTTTATTTTGATGTCTTCTATTCTTTTCCATTCTAATCAGTTTTCTGGTCAGGAATAAAATCCCCCTGTAGAGAAGCCGGTTCAGTGAAGGGGAAAACACACTGCTTTATTCTCTAGGATTTGATTCTCTTCTCCTGTGTGTTATTCTGTTCTGTTGCCTTCCCTCGGGGCCAGCGAGGCCTTCAGAAGTTACCATACAGTGTGTGTGTGTGCGTTTCAGTGCCTCACACTCGCCCTTGTTCTTTAGGATCTGTTTTCCGCAGAAGTGCACTGTTTCTCAGCTGAGTAGTTTTTTCTCTCTCTTGCTGGACGTTTAGCCTTCAGAATCAAAAACGTTTTTACTTATTTACATAATAATCGTTTTGTATACGAGCAATTTTAAACTTTCATTTGAAACAAGCCATTTAAAGACATGAATAAGGGAAGGAAACCCTAACCCTAACCCATTTTAAATGAATAGTAGAGAACGCTCCCGGTCTGGGTCTCATGCTACAGGAGTTTTCTCACATCACGTTTCTTTTTCCCCCGGTTTGTCTTTCAGGACGGAATCTGATCACATGATCGCCGCTGTCATAGCCACGCCCCCTGTGATTCAAAGTGTGAGTAGAATCATGTGCTACCCTGAACCCCTGAGCTCTGTGTCCCTCGGACCTCCAAGTGTTAAAAGAAGCAAATTTGCGAGTGGTCCGGCCGTACTCATCGTCACTGATCTTGCCCCATTATTGACCTTCGACCCCATTAAATGCTCTGTTCTGCTACACTTTTCTGCCAAGGAAGCAGGAAGTGCATCTCAGCATTGCGAATTGGTCAATTTGGATTTGAATGGTGCGCTAGAGGGCAAGTTCCAGCCGCGTCTCTTTGAGGACTGCAGCACTGACTCAGGTAACGTGTGCTACTCCACGCAGGTGGTGATGGTGCTGATGATGAAGCCCATAAGGAGAGCAAGCTAACCTTCAGAGTGGTGTCATTACATCCACAGTATCATCATCACGCACGCTGGATGTTGTGATACGTAACCTAGCAGAACGCAGCTCATTATTGTTCTTGCTGTTCAGATGAATCCAGAGAGGATCTGCTGAGTCTGCTGGCAGCGTTCGAGTCTTGGGGTTTTCGCATCGTCAGCGCTGATCGCACCGTGGTGGACGTGTCGAGGTTTTTGGAGGAGAAATTCAGAGCCAATCGAATAAAAGTCAATCCGCAATATTTTCTGTGTCGTTCCACGCAACCGTCCGGTGCTGTGCTTTTCCACTGGAAACCCTGCAGCTCCTTCGACGGAGTGCTGGATGTCCACTGCAGGTGAGAAAGCAGGTTTATTTTTTACCATGGCTTTTTCTCACTGTTAAATTACATATTCCTGAACAATGTAAAAACAATCTTTACAGCGATCATCTCAGCTTGCTTCGTTTCCTGGACACCCTGTGCAGCTTCCTACCGGCTTCTCATTGTGTTAAACTTCTGAAAACTGGGCGGGGCAGAAACAGAAGCCCCGCCCTCTTTATGGAGCAGGAGATTCACACTGTAAAAGAAGGCGTGGCCGAGCTGATCCAGCGCAGAGCAGAAGAAACCGACAGCAGTCTCAGTGTTCATGTCAGTCGTGAGCAGTGGCTGAAGGACAGGAGTGTTCAGCTCCGCCCACCCGTGGAGGTAAAGTTTTATCACCAGATGGTGAAAAGAGCGATTCACTGTAAGATGGCGAGTGACATCGCGATGCTCGTGGAGGCGGAGCTTAACTAGAATTAAAAAGCTTGATGAGATGAGAAAAGACTTGTAGTTGAAATGTATGTAGTGCAGCAGGTGGAGGGAGGCGGAGCCAATAACTCGCACTACTGCTCCAGCCTCCACGTGCAGCACGTTTTGTTTGGGAAAGTCCTTAAAGGCGCAGATTGTTCCGCTACGAAGAAAAAGCTAATAGCCTAGGGCAGGACTCTGATGCTCAGGACGCTGAATTGCCCGCCCTTGCTTTGTATCTTTTGATTATTATTAGTGTACTTAGTGTTATTATTCATGCCACACATTTACATTATGTATTATATGTTTGTAATATAGCAGTTTGTATTTTTTTGGCTGTGTGTGTATTGTGCTGTTTAATAAGTAAAACCAGAACTACAGCAGAAACTTGATCTGCGCTGTTTTCTGTTTGTGATCCTGAGTTCTGCACAAATTAGTCTGATTATGGAGTAACGTGCTAATTTCTAGAATAACAATAACACTGAATTTAAAAATGATGGCTGAAAATTGCACAAAAATAAAATGATGACCTTTGTTTTTTTAATAGTTATAAACAATATTCCACTGATACGAGACGGCTTCTGTTTTCTTCCTGTGCAGTCCAGCATTCTCCTCTACTGTTCCCAGCCATGTCTTATATAACACAGTTATTATAGAGACGTAACTTATGGCATGGACACGTCAGACACCTTTATTTTTACTACTTTCATTTAATATTGTTTAAAGTACAAACACAATCCATATTCAGTAACATAAGCAGGTAAGGAAATGCTCAAAAAGTGAGGAAATAGAAACCTACACTAATGAGCATATGATCACTAAGGCCTAACGGTTTAAGCTTCACACACTCCGAGGACCTGGCGAGTTTGTAGGAACTGTGAAAGGATTTTGTACAAACTTTTGTCCAAAGACAATTTTAGAAAAACTGGATAATCGTCCTTTTATATTAAATCTCATAAAAACCAGTCGAATACTTACAAGGTTCATACAAATATCCTGGCAGTGTGTTCACGTCAGATGTGGGCTGGACCCTGGCTGCCCAGTCGGAGTTCAGCAGATTTGATTTGTCTCGAAATTTCCAGCGTCTTCACGTCTATATTAGGTGAACATTTTTCTACATTTCTACAGTGTTCTTGCCCACTGCTGTGTCTTTGGATCACTAGTTCAGGACCAGGATAGAAAATAAAAGGTGCTAAAATTGCTTAATTCTAGATGTCTCATTTAAGTCCTTTAAAGGTGTCAGACCATAATATGAAGCTTAAAATAAAATAAACCAGGCGGAGGCAGATAAGAAATCCGTTGGCTGAGAATCACTGATGCCACGCCTAACATGGGTGAACTTTGAAGAGTTTGATGCACGCTTCACACAACGACCCGTAAAGGTAAGATATGCGTGATCTTTCCAGACGCTTGCACTGACATTACCGACATGACGGATTAGGGAGGAACTAAAATCCCAGAGATATTCCAGCAGTAATAACATTACGCCACGTTCCGGATCTGCAACATGCTTTGCTTTTGCTGTGTGCTAAAATTACATCATCCTTGTGCTGATTTCATCAATTCTAGTATTTTATGGAATGGTTACAGTTCCTGTATAGAAACAGGAATTCATCCAGGAACTGTGTAGTTCCCATTCAGGTTTTTTTTTCATGGTTCCAAAAGGTTCCAGAACCTCAGTGGAAACTGCTTATGGTTCACTGGTCATTTTAGGATGAATTAGCAAAACACACCAAATCATCTTGATGGTAAATTCACGTGTTACACATGTGTATGGAGTTCTTCTTCATCCTTTTCTTCTTTCTAACCCTGCCGTTGCTCTTCTCCATCTGGAAGGATAGGAAGGAAAGTCAGCAACCAGAAGTCTATGAGCTCAAGTCCTTTAATGCTTTGAGCAAGACCCCTTTACTCTTGCCCCATGCATCAGTTGTAGGGTAGATAAGTACACCTGCCTAGTAGATAAATGTAACTTAATTTATAAAGGATCCCCTGCCCTTCACACATCTTCCCGTGTGTATGAGTAATGAAGAGTGTGTGTATTTAGCTGCTCATAAGCAATATAACATTCTGTTCTGCAGTGTCAGTCATGCCCTCACTGTCACATGGAGATCAGGACACTGCTGTTCATAAAACATGGTCGCTATTGATGATTAGCATGGATTTTTGTACTACACGGCAGATGAAGGAAGGAATCAGGGGAAGAACAGTGTCTCTGAAGCATTTCAAACTGATCAGCAGCCTGGATTCAGTGTGGATACGAGGCCGAGTGGATTTCATTGTAACAATGGTGGGATTTTCACCCAACCTGAGGTCTGAACTGAAAACAAAAGTTTGAAGACAAAACTAACTAAATAAATATACGAAGTAAATAAAGTACCATTTCCATAAAGAACTCAAATCATGTGTTCATCATATGCGGTGAGAACTGGGCGTGTGTTGCAGTGTTGCAGTGCTACACATCGTGTAGAGGTATCAAGGACACACCTCCTGCCCTCCTATATAGACCACGCCTCCTTCACTAGGACTGACATAGACCACGCCTCCTTCACTAGGACTGACAGACCACGCCTCCTTCACTAGGGCTGACAGACCACGCCTCCTTCACTAGGACTGACATAGACCACGCCTCCTTCACTGGGGCTGACATAGACCACGCCTCCTTCACTAGGACTGACATAGACCACGCCTCCTTCACTAGGACTGACATAGAGCTTTACTGGAAATAACCATGGTCACACCTTCCATGAAACTGGCACACATGGCCACACCTCTTTCACTGGAATTGACAATAGCCAACCCTCCTTTACTGAGACTGACAGACACAGAGGCCACACCTCCTTCACTAGAATTGACATACAAGGGACGTTCGCTGGCTCATTCCAGTCCTAGTGAGAATATATTTATTTGTACCATATTTAGTTGTATTTGATAGAAATCATGTGGTAATAAAGCTACAAACGCTAGCCATCATCATTTGGTTGGATCATGTGACTTTTTACTTCTGAAATAATAGGATTATTTATGAAAGGCTGTATTTCCTGTACAGTTCACCCAATATAGATGTAAAAACATTGTAGTTAAAGCTGACTTTCCACATTGTTTGATTACTTACAGACGGAGCTGAACTGTTCCTCATGCACAACTCATTTCCTGCGTCTGGAGCACAGTGTCCGCTAACCGTGCATGAACCCTGCCCTTGCGTTTTATCCCTGATTGAAATCGACCAGCACCTGCTGCTTATTGTTTCTGTTTCTTCTCGACAACGTGCTGCTACAATGCCGTCTCTCTAACCATCAGCTGCTACACTTTGCCGGTGTTTTCATGTCTGATTATTTTGTACGTGATCCAGTAGAAGATGTTAAAAATGAGAAAGGCCAAAGGAAAAGCTGCTCTTGAAATGGTGTCGATCCTTTTCGCTCGGTCCACAAACTTCCTCTTATTGCTCTCGGCTGTTTGCTGCACGCCGCTGTCACCTTTCACCGCTATGCCATCCTTCAGACACGTAGCTATGCCATAGCCCGAGAAATGGAAACGCCCTTCTCTTAGCTCCTCCTCCTGCATATTAAAAAAACACAACATGAACCAAAAACTTAAAGCTGAGTAAAGAAACAGGAAGCGCTAATCCATGAAGCTAATTTTTCAGGTTAATCTGCATCTAACTTTTCTTTTTGAAGGTAAGATGGCTTCAAATGAAGCTGTGATGTGCAGCTGCGCTACTGTCAGAGCTGCAGTTATAGAGAATTAATCAACAGCTTTTGACCAATCAGAACCCAGCATTCAGCAGTACTGTGGGTTAGGGTTAACTAACCCTAGGCCCAGTTACCTGCCACAGCACGGCTTAAATAGAGGGATGTAAAGTGCTACTAAGAAAGTGCAGTTACTCGTCTTAAGAAAGAAAGAAAGTAAGAAAGATGGAAAAATAGATGATGGTTAGAATGAAACAAGTTAACAGGGAAAGAAACATGGCAATTAGAATGAAAGAGATTAAAAAATCAAACAGAAAAGGATTAACAGAGAAAGAAAGAAAGAAAAGCAAACAGTCGAAAGAGGGAGAGAGGGACTGAGAGAAGGAGAGCGGGAGATGAATGTCTGCTGTCCTTCTTTTTGATCAGCGGATGAAAACTCATTATGACATCATAAAATTGAAGAATTGGAATCCAAATTCCCGTCGTCATTCTAAAGTGGAGATGCAAGAACGAGCCGTACAGGAGCGAGTTAAATTGGCGGTTGGAGGTTAAAGTGGAGGTTACACGCTGAAGGGGACTCATTTCCTGTACCGGGTCGGGAGTGTGTTATTCCGCTAATTCACGCCACAACCTTTTACTGCAGTTTTACTTCCTTAATGATGGACATCCTGCATTTTTATCTGTTTATAGTTACAGTCAATGCTGTGCAATATCCACCAAGCATGTGTCTAACAGCACGCTGCAGTCGGAATGCTGCCTGTCGGAGGGATTGGTTGAATCTGTTGGATTGGGATATGAAGTTTTGCACCTTGATATTTCGTCTCTGTCTCCGATTGAGTCGGAGAAACTCCTTCTGTTGCCTCGAGACAAAATTCACTCCGGCGTACTCCAACAACGCAGCGAAGACAAACAGCAAACACACCGCCATCCAGATGTCTATGGCCTTCACATACGACACCTGTTCATCACACACACACACACACACACACACACACACACACACACACATGCGCGCGCACACAGAGAATAATACCTATTTAGAATGATGATAAAAATATGTTTTCCACATACACAGCCAATGCAAACACAGTGTTCATATTTCATTTCAATAGGAGGGATTCTTACACAGCCGGTGGGGAAGAGGAAGGACGGTAGGAGAGAAGGAAAGGAAAGGTGGATAGAGGGATCAGAAAGGAAGGAAGGAAGGAAGTAGATGAAAAATAAGAGGGACTGAAAAGAAAGGCGAGGGAAATAGGAGAGAAGGAAAGAAAAAGAGTGGATAAAAGAAGGGGAGGAAAAGTGTAGGGTGGAAAGGAACCCTATAGGAGGAAGGAAAGGAAAAAAATAAGGGGAGGAAAATAGGGGGGAAGAAATAAAAAGGGATGATGATTAGAGAGTCGGTACAAGTCCCAGCACCATCACGCTCCCCCAGGGGGCGCTGTATCATGGCTGAGCACAACCTCCCTACCAGCTGGACATGTGCAGAAAAGAACGTCACTGCTGTAACGTATACGTGACAAAGAATTCTGCTTCTTTACTGATTGACAGGTGTTGATTTCCAGCTGTACTGCTGGACGTTACAGTTCACTCAGTAACAGCGCGCTGAACCTGATAATTACACACTCACTCCCTTCTCCGACTGGTCAGTGTGGAACACCGTCACCTGAACACACACATCTCAAATATCGACTTCAGCAGCTGAGTCGGACGTGAGAGAGAGCACGTCTCAGACGTGACTGCAGCACACACACTTCAGTAATGAGACTCTGGTGCATCATCAATAACATCAACCAGTTGGTGTAAGACAAGCCATAAAGTTAAAAATATCGATATGGGATTTTTTTGTGTTCGCTGATTTAAATCATTGTACTAAACATTCACAGCACTAAAGAGCAGAAACTCTAATATGGCCTTATTTTAATCAGGCTCAGAAAAACATGACCCACAGTCCTAAAGTTGACCATGTTCTAAAAGACAAAGGATCTGGATATTGTGACAAGCTGAACCTGCACCCCGGAAGCCCCGCCCCCTTCCCCGTCTCACAGTAGGGGTGTTTTGGCCACTGCTCTCGTCTTGACACGTGGAGACATTTCACTCTTCCTGCCAGGGATATTAGACAAGTGATGTGTGAAAAGGACCTCAGAGTTAAATTGTTACAACAGCTTGATTTTGCGCTAAGCATTTTTATTCACCTTTGAAAAATAAAAGCCAAGGACCGTTAACAGGAATTAATTCAGTAATTTCCTTGAAAGAATGCTAGTTATGACGCGAACAGCCTGAAGCTGTTGATTTGTTTGATGCAATGAGACGGGACGTTCCTGTCCCCAGTCTTTCTCTGCGTCACCCATCATCCACCTGCCATCATGCTAACTGCCGGAAAGAAACGAGCCCTTCATTACCTTATCACGTTCGTTTGGTTTTCGGGTTTTTGTGCATACCTTTGGCAGCGAGGCTCTGGAGCCGGAGCTCTGTGTGGTCATGGTGAGCACGGTGGTGATGCCGAGGGCGACTCGAGCCGGCGCGGCGTCCATGTTGATCCAGAAGGAGACCCAGGACAGGATAACGATCAGCAGACTGGGGATGTACATCTGGATCAGGTAGTAGCCCATCTGCCTCTCCAGCTGGAACTTCACTTCGATGCAGGTGAACTTCCCTAAACAGCACGAGCGACACGCTGACACTTTCAAACCTTTGTCTAATTAAACTTAAAAGAAGATTCCATGATGCTTCACCATAGGTCTGTCTTAAATAAAAGCTGTAAGGATTGTGGGTGTGACTCTGCTTCCAACACAATCTGATGAGTTTATCTGTGATTTCCTCTGATATTTATGTATATAAATATGTATGTAAATATTTACAGCAGAATGTGATCTGATTTATACTGACAGACACCGAGGCCACGCCTCCTGAGCTGCCAATAATAGATATAGAGGCCACACCCATTTCAGTGGGACTGACTGGCATAGAAAACATGCCTCTGTATGTATGAAGGGGACGTGGCCTCGCTATCTGCCACCCCCAGTGAAGGAGGCATGGCCTCTCTATCTGCCATTCCCAGTGAAGGGGGCGTGGCCTCTCTATCTGCCATTCCCAGTGAAGGGGGCGTGGCCTCTCTATCTGTCACTCCCAGTGAACGGGGCGTGGCCTCTCAATCTGTCACTCCCAATGAAGGAGGCGTGGCCTCTCTATCTGTCACTCCCAGTGAAGGAGGCGTGGCCTCTCTATCTGCCATTCCTAGTGAAGGGGGCGTGGCCTCTCTATCTGTCACTCCCAGTGAAGGGGGCGTGGCCTCTCTATCTGCCATTCCCAGTGAAGGAGGCGTGGCCTCTCTATCTGCCATTCCTAGTGAAGGAGGCGTGGCCTCTCTATCTGTCACTCCCAGTGAACGGGGCGTGGCCTCTCTATCTGCCATTCCCAGTGAAGGGGGCGTGGCCTCTCTATCTGTCACTCCCAGTGAACGGGGCGTGGCCTCTCAATCTGTCACTCCCAATGAAGGAGGCGTGGCCTTTCTATCTGCCACTCCCAGTGAAGGGGGCGTGGCCTCTCTATCTGTCACTCCCAGTGAAGGAGGTGTGGCCTTTCTATCTGCCACTCCCAGTGAAAAGGGCGTGGCCTCTCTATCTGCCACTCCCAGTGAAGGGGGCGTGGCCTCTCTATCTGTCACTCCCAGTGAAGGAGGTGTGGCCTTTCTATCTGCCACTCCCAGTGAAAAGGGCGTGGCCTCTCTATCTGTCACTCCCAGTGAAGGAGGCGTGGCCTCTCTATCTGTCACTCCCAGTGAAGGGGGCGTGGCCTCTGTGGCCGCTATCTGTTAGTCCCATTGAAAGGAAGGCGTGGCCTAAGTGTATGTGTTGTAGGAGGAGGCGTGGCCTTTGTGACTGACAGATTTTTAAAAAAATGCGAATTAGTGGGTTAAATCTGGTATTAGATTAGCATTAGCATTGCAGCTTTACTTGTATTGTTTTGTGAAAATTTGCTGTAGTGCTAACTCATAACTGTACCTGGGATTATGAATACTGAGTGAAGGGAACTTGCATATCACTAAGAATCAGCTTCTTGTTCTTGATCTGTTTTAGTGTTTGATTAGCATTTATATTAGCATTAGCATGTTATTAGCATAGCATTTTGCTGTAAATGTGCTTATTTTTGTCACATTACTGTGAAAATGAGTGAAAAAGAGCATTAGCGTTAGCATGCAGCAGCATCATTTTACCCGTGTTGTAGTGTTTAGTGCAGTAGCCGAGTTCTTTTTCCTCCCTGATGATGAACTGAGGCAGCGTCAAACCCTCAGCGACCTGCACCGGCCCCGATTCCAACCACTCGAAGATCAGATCGTTCATCGTGTAGCCGACTGCGTATAATTACACAAACAGGTGACATTTAGAATATCACAACATTTACTCGTGCATATCTTGTGCATATACTCGTGCACACAACACTGCATTCAGGGCTAGAGACGCGCTAAAACGCAAGCTGTGGAAAAACTCTCATTATTTAGACTTTATATTTAACACCACACAATCCATCAGTACATCGAGACTAATTTATGAAATATTTGTCAGACAGCTACGTCTGATTGCTACGTCGTGTATAAACGCTTGGTGTGGTGCATTAATTCACACGATCAAAATAAGCACCATGATCATTACGGAATTCTGTCAAATAAGTGACAGGAGTTATTACATAGAAATAAAGATTTACTAAAAGTTCAAATAATGCGATATTAATCAAGATAAGATTTTATTAGAAATAATGAAATAATGAGATTGTAATTTGAAATAAATTATTACATTATGGAAATATGTGGAAATAACTTTATTAATTTAGTAAGTTTAATGAATGTGTTATTAAGTCCAAATAATGAGTTACTAAGTAGATATGACAGGATTTTAAGTCACAATAACAAAACCTTAAAATTCTAAGTTATGGAGTCAAAATAAAGATTTTAAGTTGAAATAATGAGTTTCTAAGTTTAAAAAATGAGCGATTAAGTCAGAATAACAAGTTTTACTGAATATAACAAGATACTGAAAGAAGCCAAAACACTGAGTTATTAAGTCGAAATAAGGTTTTAAGTTAAAATATTTTTAACGATTTTAAAGATGAAATCACATTTTCTTCATATTTTCAATAAGCTAATATCTAGAAATAACTAGCTATGGAGTTAAAATATTGAGATCAAAGCAAAATAATGACATAATATCTTGAAATAATCAGTTATTAATGAGAAGTTACTAAGTCGAAAAACAAGACATTTGAATCAATATAATGACACAGCTCTTCATTATTTCTTCACAACTGGTGGTTCAGGGCCTCTGCGCCGCACACATTGCTTAATTAAAAAGAAGAATAAATTGATGTGATTTACGTACAGCTCTCCAGCTGCATAATGCACGTCTGAACGTCCATCGGGAAATTTTTCAAATCCATTGGACAGGACAAAATTAAGGTCAACCTGGGGACAAGATGTTTATTTCATCATTCATGTACGCAGTCAGTCACTGACTTACCCCACACAGAAAATTCCACACACACACACAGCATGAGTCGCCTCACACACACACAGCAAGCAGACTGAGTTTAGCATCCGAGTGTTTATCAGCGAGCGGATATCGACCTTTATTTTGACTCTGACTGGCAGGAATCGAACACATCAGGGCAGGAAACGCAGGTAAGAGCCTCTAACAGGGATTTGTTGGTCACACACAGTGAAATGAACCAGTAGAATAAATACTGAGTTTGTACATAAAGACATGTTCTGTGTACGCTGTTACTATAGAAACGATAACGCATTAGAACAGAATATAAAGCTGTGAGTTGCAGCTGCACTACTGTTAAAGCTGCGGTTACAGGAAACTAATCAACACCTTCTGACTAATCAGAACGCAGAACTCGGCAGCGCTGTGGTGTAAAGCGTTCCAAAGCCTCGCGGTGCTCGTCTCAGCAGCGACTGATCGTGATGCTCTTGCTAACGAGTTTTGATGCTAAGTGGTTTGGGTTTAGCTGAGGCGTTTTGTTGCACCTGTGTGCCTCTGTGTGACACTAACACTTCATGGAGAATCACGTCCCCTGAAGCGCATTTCAACACGTATTATTTTACACGCACGCTTCACCTGACAACCCTGCCAAAGCCGAACTCATCCCGCAGCCTGGGGTCCGTTTCTGTTTCCCATTCTTCAAAGTCGGGGTTTTATTCCTGCTGGCGGTTCGGCAAGATTTCTGCATAAATGAGTTATTGTGTAATATTCAGCAGTCAGGACAGCATCCAGCCCACACGGAGCTCCGCACGGAACACGGTCTAATGAAAAGTACGATTTGTACTGGAAGCGACAGCAACAACCTGTTTTATTCTTTATGCTGTGAGTAATCGTCCCTGCTGTTAAAAAGTGCCTTTAGTCCTGTCCAGTCCCTCCAGATTAACGTCGCTATGAGATCTTCCTAATCTCGATATTCTGACGCCATTCGTGAGATTTACAGCGTGCTGCGGATGATTTCTTCATGTCGGAGCAGGAGTGAGCAGAAATCAGATCAGTGCTAAAGTGTAAGGAAGAACAGGAACTCGATCACAACTTTGAATGTAACTATAAATGGATAAAAAAGCGGGCTGTATCATTCTATAAGGTTCCGTTTATCCATTTATAGTGAACGTCCATGAAACTAGTTAGTTGTTGTTCAAACATTCCAACAGTTCATTTTTATGAACGTAAATGTACCTGATGCTGTAAAGAACAGTTCCGTCCTTGAAGATCCTCAGCAGCTTGTTCTCCGTGGTGACGTCATGGAAATTGGCTCCTTTCTCGTTAGCGAAGAACAAGTCGGGTTTCCAGATCGAGTCCAGCATGGACGGGTCCAAATCCAACGAGGAGTCTGGATACTCGCTGTAGGAAAGGCGCGGGTCGTTCCACTTCTGACGCAGGAAAATGTTCACTCTGTAGTCCTGGAACGTCCAGGAGAAATAACGATTTATTCAGAAGCGTAACGTCGGAGTTGTAAAAGGCACTTCAGCTTCTTTAGCCTTGTTTTAAACATGAACATGGTCATTAGAATAAACAGTGATACTTGATCAAGCAATGTCTCTCTGTAACCATAACTCTGCAAAAATCCACCAGATCCTGATTACACATGCATTTACGTTCATAGTCAAATCTCCACTCAGTACATTTTCTCTAATAACCTTCTGATTAGATTTAATGAATGTAAATTTTCTAGGGTCTGAACAAGAAAGGCTGATTTTGATGCTTTTTCCTTTACACACTTGTTATTGTGGTTTACAAGGTCTTTAAAAGCAATTGCCCCAGATGGCATTACACGGCGTTGTGACACCATGTGATTGTGCCGAGTGGGCGGAGCTTAAAGCCTTCAACAGTTGGTTGGTTTCAGATAATACAGTGGTCACAAAGAAACAATCAAATAAATTTCCTGCCAAAATTCGATATTTTTATCGCTATACTTTAAGAGATGCAATTTTATCCAGATCTGAGATTAATGGTCATTTCCTCCTGTAGTGTTTTGCTTTAAATTGTGTTATTAAAAGTTATTATTATAAAAGTGTTTCATTACCTGCACACAGTTTTCTGGAAGTGATTGCCTAAATTGCCTTTATGTATACTATTTCATATTGTTACATAATTATTGTGTTATGTTTGTCATGCTATACATCTCTGTAAATGTACAGTGGCAGTAAATATGAATAACTCAGAGTCCACCAAATCAAATCACCTTGTTAAGCGTGCTCCAGTTCACGTTTCTCTTCCTGTCTAAGACTTCAGGTATCCTATGGAGGAGATGAAGTGAGGCATGCATCTCATCCTTATGGATCATTTATCTTATTCAGCTTTCTGTGCGTTCGCCATAAGCAGCACAAAGCCGTTCCTTATTCAGTGTAGATGCAGCTTAATTATCTTTGTTTATGGAGGAATGTCATCGTATGTCACACTTCATTTAGGCTCTTTTATATGCGCCCCTTCGGCAAAACGTATTAGTACAAATAGCATCAGCGTTCCAGTACGCATTATGGCGTTAGCATATGGTGTGAGTGGAGTCTTTTATTATAACAGCTAATTATCCAAATTTTAAAAGCCATTTGTAAAAAAAATAGTTAACGTTACACTTTCTGCAATCCAAATTAATTTCCAAATTATGTTGAGGATTATAATTCATCCTGGTAAAAAAAAAAACCTGCAGGCATTTTGCTGAAATAATTTCGGTCTCCGGAAACGTTCTTCATTCTTGGTTTGGAAGTTTATTGGCGGTTCTTTTGATGAAGGACTCCTAATGCCTGAAACACAATTATGATGTGATATCAGCCTCATTTTGTCTGAGTATTCACTGGGGATGGATTTGGCTCGAACAGATAACAAGTTTCTTTCTGAAGAGCAAAACAACGCTCAGGAACCGTTTACCCCCCAAGCATTCAGCCTATATTCAGGGGCCATGCTGATCAATCTGTTTTAATCCCAGTCCTTCAAACATGGGGCCCCAAAGGGACTGCTGGAAATGAAAGCAAGTAATTAGCCTCCGGTCACTGTGTGAATTATTAACAGAAAAATAATTGAACAAATGTGCATGTGGTGCAAGAGACAGAGATCCAATATTGCCCTAAGCCCTTAGCAATATGAGACTGTCAATACACAGAACCATCACTTAAAGGTCCCGCCAACAGACCCACCAACAGACCCGCCAACAGACCCACTCAGTCTGCAAGCATTCAAACCATTTGGATACATTTTTAGGAAGAGTTTCAAAAATATATAGTAGCAAAATGGCAATGATGGGAGGGTTTAATGATACCTGACTCACTGTGGTGAGCTCAGATATTGACCCAAAGCTGTTCTTAAATGAGTTGAAGGGGATGTTTATAAGAAGACCTGCAGGGAGGGAGCAATAAATCACACACTGGCCTCTCGAGGGAAAATTTAAGAAGACAGAAAGCTTACCATGGTGGTCTCGGTGACGGAGTCAAAGCTGTTGATGAAAATGTTGCAGGTGACGTTTACAGGGGGACCTGCAAAAAGGAGAACAGATGTGAACCCAGTACCAAAACTGGTAATAAAATCATTATTAACTCATAAGTGACAAAAAGGAATCATAATCATGTGACTGAAATTTTGGACAGTGGACAACAGGGACAGTTGATGTAAAATCCAGCAGTGGCTTGTGACCATAGATTTCGGTGTTGCGGGAGGACATTATTAATGACCTAGCCTCAAACAAGTTGACAGGCTAGCACATGTGACGTACGGTTCAGGCTGCTATCTAGTGGATTTGTAGAGTGATAATCAGTTGAGGGTTGCTGAACAGATGCATGTACATTTAGCATGTGTGCCACATAGAAGAAAGGTGACAGGCCACAAGACGGACATTTACAAGAGCTGTACGGAACCCAGTGTTAGTTAAAACATGCTTGTCAAAAGGTGCTTGTAAAGCTTCAATAAATATTTATTTTCTTAAATGCTTGATCTTTTACACTGGGAATTGGGAAAGTTCAATATTTCAAAAAGATGGATGAGTGAAAAGTCATTTGCCTAATTCATATTGAGCACAGGGAATCGTACAGGGTGAGGAAACGTCCATCCTGCAAATTGCAAATAGTTTTTTTGTTTTTTACATTTTCAATCAAGAGACCATGTGTATGAAGTGAATTTGCGAGCTCGGCTTTCCTGCACTGGCTTTATTAATATTACATACCGCTCTGTACTAATATGTGTCTCAGTGTTTGAAAAGCACTCAGGCAATGTGAGTGCGGAGCACAGCGCAGGAAAGACTGCTTGATGTGCGTTTGAAACTAGGTTGCATTTAGTGATGCTGCGCTGGGTTTGAGGTACAATGCTCTGACGGAGGAGTGGGATTCATCAGTGGGAATGACATGGAAGTGGTTAGTATGGATGGAGCTTGATTTGATATTATGATATTAATACTGAGGTTAAGGGGGATACTATTTTAGGAATGTGAACGTGAGATTAGAATCAGAATTGGTTAAAGGCAATGGAATTGTGATTGGATGTTCCGGGATTGGGATTTAGATTAGTCCCCAAGTATGAATTTCTGCAAGTATCAGTGTGATCAGACTACTGGTTACTGAAGGTGGGAATAGGACTTGGATTGGATCTTGATTAATTAAGGAGGAAAAATGATCCACGTTTGGTAATGAAGGTGGAAATCAAATAAACCCTAGTTAACGGCTATTAACCAATATGATCAGAATTGGTTAATGAAGGTAGGGAGATGATTGGGGATGGTTATTCAAGGTGGGAATAGGATCAGTGTTGGCTAAAGAAGAAGATAATATGATTGAGACTGGTTAAAATAGTGGGAATGGAAAAATGGTTAATGATGGTTGGAATAGGATAAAGAAGGGTTTATGTGAGTGTGATTGAGATTGGTACATTGTGGTAGCTAGGACTAAGAGTTCCCTTGGGATTGGAAAATTCAATGAAACTGGAGTTGATTAGTAGTCAGTGAGGACAGCAGTGGAATTATTTCAAAAGGTGAGAAATTGATAATAGTAGTGACTGTAGTAGGGATAGTAGGGAGGGATAGTAGGGAGACTGTGGAATTGGATTTGGTTAGTTTGAGTGGAATGGAGATGAGGTTAATAAGGTTTGTGTTTAGTTTATTCCATGCTGAACCTCCAAACACACCTTTTCAACTCATCAGCTAATGAACAGTTCTTGATGTGAGTTAATGTGGGTGTGTTAGAGCAGGAAAACAGTAAAGTGTTCAGGACAGGGAGTTCTCCAGGACCTGGGTTGGGAATCGGTGTTAGCAGGTAGAGTGCACGACACCCAGTCGCTCAAAAAGATGACTCCATAACAACACACTGATACACTGAATGATGGATGAGGCATTCTGATGAAGATTTCTTTGTGAAGAAAGCTTCATTCCTTCACTATCCGAGATCATACCGCAGTCTATAATACATGATCATAGAGCCTATTTTTGATACTGTTTTGTACCTCTACAGCATAACATGATTTGTATAACTATTTTAGGTTTCTACCTCACAGAACACCTCATACTGGTACATCAACAGCCTACCCCATTTTAGAAGATCTGGTTACCTCCCAAACAGTGGGACGTCCTCTACTTCCCTGCAAGCGTGTGTGTGTGCGTGTGTGTGTGTGTGTGTGTATTCTCAAAACTGACTCTCTACCTTGTGCTTTAATCCCTCCCTCTTAGACTTGTGTACCACCGAAAGGTATTATGAAAAGGGAGGCTTGAAGACAGTTGTAAAGATAAACACTAAGCACTAACGGTTCCTGGTCAGCTTTTGTAACTGGTATCTTATCATATCGCCTTGTCTGTTTTTTCACTCATCCTACTAGTTCTGTTCTCAGTAGGCGTGTAGATCCTACCATTTCCAGCTACATGTTTTTAACTAATGGAAGTATCATCCACAGCTTAATCATGGCAATAGTGTTGTGATATATACACTATATCAACAAAAGTATGTGCACCCCTGACTAGCACACCCATATGTCCATGTTGAACATCTCATTCCAGATTTATCCCCCTGTGCAGTTATAACGCGCTCCACTCTGATGTTCGGCTTCCACTAGATGTCGGAGCGTGGCTGAGGGGATTTGTGTTCATGCAGCTACAGGAGCATTAGTGAGGTC
>JAQQZR010000035.1:123964-137999 GCA_030068235.1 Notoglanidium macrostoma | reverse complement strand
GTGTGTGTGTGTGTGTGTGTGTGTGTGTGTGTGTGAGAGAGAGAGAGAGAGAGAGAGAGAGAGAGAGAGAGAGAGAAGAAGGGAGGTATTTTTGGAGGATGTGGTTTAAACCACTATGGAAACTGTGAAGGACTTAAGCCGGGAAAAACACACACACACACAAACACACACAAACACAAACACAAACAAATGTGATGTTTTATTCCGTGGATCTGACAGTCAGAACACACTGCATACTGATACTGAACTCTGGACACTAATGAGATTTTCATCCACCTGTTCTGAGGTAGACTTTTACGTTTAGATTACGTTTACATGCACATTAATAATCTGATCACTGTCTGATGATTCAGCTGCTCATCTAGACTGTACACTGCGATAACAGGAATAAATCATATAAAATCCAGTAAATCCAGTGATGATATACCAGTGTATCATTTAATACTGTATCTGTGTTGCTGATATTATTACATCACACAATTCAGGATATACAAATTAGTTTTTTAACCAATCACAAAGCTCCAACTAGTCTATTTCACTTTCTTTCTTTCTTTCTTTCTTTCTTTCTTTCTTTCTTTCTTTCTTTCTTTCTTTCTTCTGTATTTGCCATTTAGTGAAGAATGCTGGAATATTTGTAAATAATTATTTTCTCAGTATGGAGTAACATGATACTACCGCCACCACGCTTCACAGTGGGGAAGGTATTCTTGGGGGGTGTGTGTGTGTGTGTGTGTGTGTGTGTATGTATGTGTGTTTTTATATATATATAAAGGGTGTCTGCCAAATGACATAAATGTAAATGTAAATGTATAAAACATTAATTTGTGTGTTTAATTGGCAGGTTGCCTGGACTGCTGTATAAAGTGTTTAGGAGGCGTTCCGTACGCGTCTCTACTGGCCACTATTTTGTGTTTCTCTGGAGTCGCTCTGTTCTGCGGCTGTGGTCACGTGGCCCTGAGCGGCACACTCGCCATCCTCGAAAACAACTTCTACAGGAACGCCAGTGACTCCACCATGCTCCCCAACATGTGCGTATCTGTCTGCATGTGTCTCTGTGCATGTCTGTGTCTTTTTATTTGTTTTCTTGCCTTTTGTTCACTATTTCTCTCTCTTCTTTCTTGCTATCGTTCACTAGTTCTCTTTCTATATTTCCCTCTCCCTTTTTCACTCCTCTTTCTATCTTTTTCCTCTCTTTTTATTTTTAGTTCCTTTTTTCTTCTGCCTCCATCTGTCTGTCTCTTGTTTCCTTCACTTTACCTTTACCCTTCTCTTTTTTCTCATGTCTCCCTCTTTTTTTTGGTCCCTTGGCCATGACTACACTCCTCTCTCTTACTCCTCTCGTCTCACTCCTCTCTCTCACTCCTCTCTCTTACTCCTCTCGTCTCACCTCCTCTCACTCATCTCTCTCTCCTCTCACCTCTTCTCTCACTCCTCTCTCTCTCTCCTCTCACTCCTCTCTCTCACCCCTCTCCACCTGAAAATGACTACAAATATGGCATTTTTTTCTTCTCCACAAATCTGGAGGTGCTCCATCCCTTGTTTCCCCACAGCACTGTCTAGTTTACTTTTCAGATGTCCAAGGCCCTGATTTATCCTCCTGGAATATAAATAATTTCAGACAAAACTCGGCTGCTGTTAATTCAAATAAACCCAGATATTTTAGTGTTTGTTTGTTTATAAAGCTCAGTTTATTCACCGAGGATGAACAAAGTGATTACTATATTACATAAAATAATCATAGTGAAAGTTTTCCAGAGGTAAATTTAGATTGGAAAAGAGAGGAATGCACCATGTGTCAGTATGTCATTAGTTCTGTATCCGTGTTGCGGATTTTATTACATCACAGTATTCAGGATATGCAAATGAGCCATTTAACCAATCAGAAAACTCACATTTCTCTATCTTTTGCACTCTTTCTCTCATTCGGTCTCTCGTTTTTTTATGTTTCTCTGTCTCTCTATCTTTTTGTCTTCCTCGTTCTTTCTCTTGCGCCTTTCTTTCCTTCTTTCTTGTCCCTATGTCTTTTTTCACTCTTCCAATTGTCTTGCTCTTCTCCTCTTTTCCTTTCTTTTTCTGTCCATCAGTCTCTCATTATTTCACTTTAACTCTTATCACTTCGCAGAATCCATGATATTCAAACGAGCTTTTCAGTGTTCAGGCTTTCAGTAGACTGCATGTTGCCATGGTGATCCCTGCAGGAAACAACCAAATTATTTCTTATTTCTATAATTACACTTATTTCAACAATGTCTGCGTTAAATTTTTTTAACTATTTGAAATAAAAAAAAAAACAACTTTTCTTGTCTTATAGGAAAAAATGTTTTATTTTTTTATTTTTTATTTTAATTAATGTGTGTGTGTGTGTGTTCCTCTCCAGAATCTATCTTTTACAGTATGTGATTTATGGCATCGCTTCGTTCTTCTTCCTCTACGGCATCATCCTATTGGCTGAGGGTTTTTACACCACCAGCGCAGTGAAGGAGCTGCATGGCGAGTTTAAGACCACCATCTGCGGCCGCTGCATCAGCGCCATGGTACAGCACCATCAAAAGTATCACGACATTCTACAGAAATGCAAATGTTTTGCCCTCGACTTTACATTTTAGTTTAAAAATCAGGATTTTATCATTTTGATTAAATGTTAGTGACAAATTTACACCTTTAATTTTCATTCCATTGCCCTTTTGTAACGTTGGTTCACTGAATAACTGCCAACATTTCTAGCTGGATAATGTACTTGTTGACTGGTTAGCATGATAACCAGCTACCTCGCTAATTCACTAAAGAGTAAAGTGATTATAGGTAGTGTAACTTCCCATGAGCTTGTAATTATTTGAGAAATATAAGTCTCAGATTTTTGATGTTGATGTTAAAATCATTTTTCCTCGATCTTGTTTTTCAGTTTGTGTTCCTGACCTACGTTCTTGGAGTGGCTTGGCTCGGAGTTTTCGGCTTTTCATCGATTCCAGTTTTTCTGTTTTACAATATTTGGTCCACGTGCGCGTCTTTAGGCTCCAGCTCTCCGGCCAACTCCTCTGTTTGTGTGGATATGCGGCAGTACGGTACGTAACAAATAATTTATAATTAGTAATAAGCAATAAAATGTAGAACATTAACCTGTAATGCACAGTGTAATTAATAATTAATCAAATCAAATAAATACATAAAAAAACAAATTAATGCTAATAAAATAAATATGTTCTTAATACGTAACACATGTAAACGCCATAGCATCGATATCCTTGGACTTCTTGGAACGAATGTTATACTGACTGATACCAGTAGGAGGCGCTGAAGTGCTTTACAGGAAAACATGAATAAAAAAAAAATAATAACTCTTACGCTGTTAACAAAGAAAAAGAATGTATATAATATGAGTCGTACTCCTGATGCTCTTTTTTTAGCTGTGTTTTAATAATTCATTATAATATAACAACTTTGTATTATAGTTGATTTTTCAATAATTATTGTGCCATGACTTTTTTTTTCTTGCAGGTATTATTCCATGGAACGCCACTCCAGGTGTCGCTTGCGGTCCGACGCTTCTCAACATTTGTAACTCGAGCGAGGTATTACCGCAATTATCACGTTATGGGTGCGTACCTGCGGCGTAGCGAGTAAACGCCTGTTTCTGATGCAGCAGGTTGCCAGATTGTCGGGGGGATTCTGGTTTTTGTGTTACTCCAGATGTTTTGGTAGTTTACCGGTTTACTTTACTTTCTGTTGCAGTTCTACCTGTCCTACCACCTGTACATCGTTGCGTGTGCTGGAGCCGGAGCCACCGTCATCGCCATGGTAAGTGTTGATGTTAATACAGGTGAACATTGACCTGTCCTCTTCCTCTGAATGTCACTGAGCAGCGCACAGCTCTTCATTCTTCATCAAAGGAAAAAAAGTCGCTCAGACCCAACTGAGCTAAGATACATTTAGTGAAATGAAAAATCAGGCGTTGGCCTTTATAATGATTCTGATTCGCCTTATTGATGTCATTTCTTTTTCTTTCCCTCAGTTCATCTACATGATGGCTACCACTTATAACTTTGCTCTTCTGAAGTTTAAGAGCAGAGAAGACTGTTGCACTAAGTTTTAAACTCGCACAGGAATCATATGGACTTAAAAAATAAAAACGGGAGAAGAATCCGAACCATAACTTACGATACAATGTGTAAATATTTAACTATATCTGTATTTAGCATTTTTAGACCAGGGAGCTCTCCAGTTTCCTAACTATCTTTAAAAAAACAACCACTAGTGATTATTTACCCAGAATAAACTAGCGTGGATTTAATGTAGTAATATAAACGCTGGTTGCACCTGCATTTAAAGGACCAGTTTAAGGAAAACTTTTCAATTACCTTAAACATAGTTGATTAAATGTTTGACATTAACCTGCTTAGCTACAAGGATAATAAAGCTAACATGTGCCTAGTTAACTTTGTACAAAACACACACACACTTGCCTTACTGACATTGTAAAAATAAACCATTTTACTTTTTTGGATAGCATGAAACCAGGAAGTCAAAATTTGTGCACTAAACATCAGGGCTTCTTCTCTAAAGCTACAAAGCCTCAAGTTTTTGAGCTAATGACCAAATAACTAATTAGCGTTATGCTAACTCCACACTGAAGTCACACACACAATTGTCTATGCAGTGCTTTTTTACTATAAAGAAGACTCTTAAAGCCTGCATGTAAAATGTGTAAATACTAGAAATATCAACACTAGGGTAGAATTTAACACAGTTTAAAGACGTTAGCATGAGGCTAATAGGGTGGTGCTACACTTTGATTATTTGTTCGAAACAAAAAAATGTGTAACTTTGATTTTTCTTTGGAAAAATGTTTGGAAAGAAACTTTGTTCCAACTATAAACTTGCCCCATTGCTCGCTAGCTTTAGCACTGTGTTAACTTTGTAGTGTTTGTGCAGTTAGCGTGATTGTTCAGTTACATGTTAGTTCCCACCGCCTCGTGGCTCCTGCCTGCTTCACAAAATACATCCTTGGTGATCAGATGAGGAGGCTAACTTATAAATATCATAACGATGAGAACCAGCGCGTAGTTTATAAAGACTGAATTTTCCCCATTGTATTATTATTATTATTATTATTATTATTATTTAGAAATTTCTCAGAAATGATAGTCTTTATAAAGCAGAGCAGCTGCATGCCTATTTTTATTTTCTCAGTTTTCATTGTTTACTTTTTCTCAGTATTACCCTTAACTTCTGAAAACAAATGTAGCCTTTTTTTGACACAAAATAAACATGCTTTGTTTACAAAACCATCCTTCGTGGTCTTCATCATCATTTCAGCCACGTCAATCAAAGTCCAAACGTTCAATAACAACATTCGCGTATTCATTTCAGACGCATGCGTTGCAGTTTACTAACCGTTTATTTACTAACCGTTTGCTTCTGCTGGCTTCATCACTGTCCTGTCTTAATAATTATTATAGTAATCATTATAATGATCTTTTATTGGGTCTCGGTTAAAACGTGGTTTAGTGGGACATGTGTGTTTACTGCGTGTGTGTGCATTGTGTGTGCGCGTGTCTATGCGTATGTTTTTATTACTATTAGAGACCAAACAACCCCGCAAAGATGGAATTATCTGATAGTTTTGATTTTGTGGGGACGTGTGCTAGGTCCCAATGAGGAAAACTGTTTTATTTACAAAAACTAAAAGAGCCAAAATGTTTCCTTTTAGTTACTGATGTTAACGTTTGAGTCAATTATGTGTACATAGCATTAATTAGCTGATTTAATTGTTATGCTAATGGTAGGTCCTCACAAGTAGAGTAAGACAAACTTGTGTGTCTGTGTGTTTTGTGGGGACCTAGCTAGATTTGCCTGTTGCTAGCAGTCTCGCTATTGCAGTCCCACTACCTCATGATAATACATACCACATGACAATATTTAGAATCTCATTCATAACATTTTATAACATTGTGCTTTGTGGGGACCTAGCTACATGTTGCTGTTAAAAGGTCCTCACTTGCAGAGGCAGTATGTTTTTGTAATATTGTAGTAGTAATAATAATAATAATACTACTAATAAAAAAATTTTAGTTTAAATGTAAGCATTAGGTGGTTTGGGGGACCTGGTGTTTAGCCGGGACGTTGCCAGATTGCGGCTATTTTTTCAGCGTCACCACCCCAAAATTGATAATATTCCTATAGCAGGATGTCCCAGAGTGTTTTATTCCTCTTATACCACAGCAATTTACAAAACAAAATAATTTTGTATCACTTACAGAATGACACATCATATGTTTTAGCCATTAATAGCTACATTTGTAGCTATTTGAAAGTCTGCAATACAGGTTACATTATAGCAGCTATAAACAGTCGTTTGTTCACCAGAGGCCTCTTTCTTACCATTAATAAGACAAAAAAATGCGCAGCTTGTCGTGTTACAGAGAAACCGCAAAGTTGCAAATAAACCAATAAGCTAGATAAGAGCCGCACTTAACACAATCTAAGTCTAAATAAAGACATTATTACAAGTTACTATAGAAACGATAATGTAGAAAGGTGGAAACGAGCGCATTAATAAACACCTGTGACTAGCGGCTACACTGTCAGAACTGCTGTTCTAGAAAATTAATCCGCTTTGAGAATAACAGAGCCGTGGTGTAAATAATATAATATATGATGATGTGTCTTGCTTGCATGTTACGTTGTGTGTGTGTGTGTGTGTCTGTGTATACACACGTGTAGCTGTAGCTAGCATGTTTGGGGTTTTTGCCGCTCGTCCCTTTTCCTTGTCTCAAGCCCAGACGTGTGTTTTTGTGGGAATGTGATGAGCCTTCCTTGCTCTTTTGCTTTGCGTTTTGCCGTGGTTAACAGCTTCTCTCTCTCTCAGATCCACTACCTTATGATCCTCTCGGCGAATTGGGCCTACCTAAAGGACGCGAGTCAAATGCACGCGTACCAAGACATCAAAACCAAGGAGGAGCAAGAACTGCAAGACATCCAATCACGTTCAAAAGAATGCCTCAATTCCTACTCGTAAGAATCCTGTTAACATCGGCAAAAATACAAATGGCCGACACCGACCTGCCGACGCCACAAAGCTAACTAGCACTGCTTCTACCTGCTAACCCGTCTGTCTGCACTAACCGTCACACCGCTGCTTGCTCGTGTCTGTGTCTTCAAGCTTTCAGTTTGCAACAGGGTTGTTGTTTTTTGATACGGTGTTATTGAGACTGTTGCACTTTTCAGAACAGGACAAGTTAAATAGTTCTTTTGAAAATCTGTAAAATGTTATTTGTAACTTGGGTTTGATTGAACTTTAGTAACATTATGACATATAAACACTCTGTACTGTAGTGCAGCATGAGGGGTCTCTGATATTTGTGTTTAGTTTTGGCATTAAATGCAAAGGCTTTTTAGTTTTTGTTGAATCTGAACATCAAATTATTTTTGTTTGGGAATTTATTAAAAACTGAGAAATGTAAAAATTCGTAAATTTGTAAATGCTGTCTGTGGTAAACTGTGACACTTTTCCCCCCAAAAGAAGAATACAAAATGTCTACCTCAGATGGACCACAGTGTTAATAACCACTCAGTTCATTCAAATGTGGCTGGAAATTCTTTTTTAAGAAATAATTTTTTTTTTAAAACTCAGACTTCCAGAAACAACCAGCAGTCAGTAAAAAACCTTAGAGAAAAAAAAATCATTGGGAATACAAGGCGATTTTCCTCCATGTTACTGAAACACTTTCTTACGGTGTAGTTTTCAAAGTGCAGTGATAAAATTCCTTCACTTTTTTAGTTTACAATATATACTGATATTGTATTTTTTGTCATTCTTCTTAAATTTAGTGGACCAAGATTATTCACAACTTCAAAGAAAGTTGGGAGAATTACACAGATTTTTACACACAAACTTTAAAAACCATGAACTGAACTTTTCCTGAAGTAACCTTAGCAGCGTGATGTTGTGTCGAGGATGCAGCAGTCAGTTGAAGATGTTTTTAGATGAGATGTTTGTCTTTTCCATGCTGATAATTCTTTTATAAAACATTTCTCTTTGTTCTTTCATGACCTGAAATGATTGTATCATAGTTTTGTTTTTGTTATTGAACTTTTTCTTAATGATTCCATGATATTTTGATAGCTAAAGGTTTAAGTTCATATAAAAGTTGTTCATTTTTTATTTTTACAATTTAAATATTTACCGTATTTTACCATATTACCTTTTTTGTTATAGTTTTTGCTTTGGTTTGGTTTTTTTCCTTTCAAAAATCCAAGATCTTGTAATTCTGTAAACTCTGTAAACTTCTGTGGAGAAATGCTTACTGCTTTTTAGACACTTATTATTACTAGTTTTTTTGTGTTTGGACTGAAATGGTTCAGATTTCACCCAAGTATTAATTTCCTTTACAGTTCAAGCCACCAGATGGCAGTATATCGATACCGAAAGTATTTTTTTTTTTAAGTATTTGTACTTAAAAACTTAATGTTTGCTTTAGAAAATGATTACAGGGAGATTTGATGTTTACTTCTTGTTACTCTAACCCTAGTCATCTGTACTGATGTGTTTAGTAGGCAGCATTTGCCTTTTTTCTCTTTTATAACTTCATCGTTAACATTTTTCAGATGTAGATCTAGCTTTTAGAGCTTTTCGTCACTTTAATTCATTCCGAAGTGTGTGAGACGTGCTGCGTGTGCGACCCGACAGTGCTGTTATTGGACACGAGGGAGTCGTTCTGATTTCCATTTAGATTGTAATTGGAATTCGACGTGTAATCGAGTTAGATGATGGCATCCATTGCGTGAGTTTTAGCCTAAAGTTGAACCTGATTTGAAGAGGTTTAAGCTTAAAATAAATTCTCATTCCAGCAAATCTCCAGCAAATTTCAGGGTTTATTCCGAGACTGGGAATTCTGTGTGTTCGTCAGATGAAGGGGAAACACGGCTGGATATTAGAGTAAAGCTGGAGAATGCGACCTGTGGAGTCACCACATGACTAACGTTACCTGTTCTTTCTGTAAGTTTATATTTAACTGTCGAGCTCACTACAGTTTATTAATCTGTCGGTCTGCTAAAGTTTGTTTTTTAAAGAAAAATAAAAACATTTTGTCAGACTGTGATGTTCTTTTCTCTTTTGTCCAATTAAGAATAGGAATGTAGCCAAGACATATGAAACAATGATATCGTTCTTTGTGGTATTTTTGTAGAAGTTACAAATAATTTAAGCACATTTAAATTTCAAGATTTGTTTAAATAAAGAGCTGTTTTTCACATGGATATCCACTTTAATTTTATTCATATATTCAACTGCAAAGTGATAATGCAATAATAATGTGCCAGCAGGTTAATTTGGGGGGGAAAAAATCTAATAAATAAATACAAAAATATAATTAAAACAAAACCACAAATTGCTAACAGTTATTTTTAAAAAATTAGTAAAACAATTTTAAAGCCTATTATTTCAACACTTGCTAATTCAAACTCACACTTCACTCACAAAGGTAAATCCTATAAAAGCATAAAACTGATGAATCATCAATCACCAAAAATCATCATCAGCCTCCTCATGGGAAAAAGCGGTGATGCTGTGAGGGGAGAGAGAGAGAGAGAGAGAGAGAGAGATGTTAGAATAAAACTACAACAATAATAATAATAATAATAATAATAATAAATGTAAACACAAACCACCTTAAAAACTAAGTTAAATACTGAAAAAATGATGACATTAAGCCACTTGGGCGTACTGTGGTCACATCAGCTGATAAAGGAGACACGCCCACTCGTTATCATATAGTGTACATGTGGGTGACAGATTAAAGGAAAAACCGCTGGTGAGGGCTCACTGAGCGATGTGATGAAGATTAAAAAGGCATGAATTGTATTTTCTCGTTCTCAGTCACGTGTTAGACAGCACACTACACCACAGCTAAACAAACAGCGTTCAGCGCCGAGTGCGTGCGTGTGTGTGCGTGTGTGTGAGAGAGAGAGCGAGAGAGAGAGAGAGAGAGAGAGAGAGAGAGAGATCAAGTACAGGTTCAGGGACGTGCGGCATCAACACCAAGCTGCAGTGAAGCTGTTTAGTGGCTCGCAGCGACTCGACACTTTACCAACACACTTTATATTGGTTTTTCCTTTAATTTGTCACTTCTTCTGACAGAGAACACACAGAATCCAGAACTTTTACATGTTTCATGTTCATTTTCTCTCCCACACACGCGCACGCGCGCACTCACGCGCACTCACCTGTCGTCCTTGTGGTCAGACAGCGCGATTGGTTCAGGACTTTCATTCTCAGACTCGTCTTTCTTCATGTTCTGAAAGAATAAATGCTGATCACTCACACACACACACACACACACCCACACACACACCGATCCACATCTACAGTGAATGTGTGTGTGTGTGTGTGTGTGTACCTGCTCTCTCTCCCTCTCTCTCCCCTGCATCACCATCAGCATGTATTTGTGCAGTGGGTCGTCCTGAGCCTGTTCCGTCTCTCGGTCTTCTGCCTCCTCCACCGTCTTCACTTCAGTCCTCTCGTCTCGGTTCTCAGTCCTTCCTCTCGTCCCTTCCTCCTCCTCCTCCTCCTCCTCATGAAGATCCTCCTTCTGTTGCTGAAAGCAGAGAAAATTCAGCTACTGAAAATGTGCAGGATGATACGAGGCGTCTGTGAAAAAGAAAGCGTATTACTGACCAGCTCCTGCTGGAGTCTCTCCTGCTGGAGTCTCTCCCGCTCTCGCCTCTCCCTCTCCTGAGCCTCCTCTCTCTCCCGCTCTCGCCTCTCCCTCTCCTGAGCCTCCTCTCTCTCCCGCTCTCGCCTCTCCCTCTCCAGAGCCTCCTCTCTCTCCCGCTCTCTCCTCTCCTCCTTCATCCTCCTCTCCTCCTCAGGCTTCTTTCCAGCAGCTGTCTGAACCACATCTGGAGAAAAAACACATACAAAACATGGAAACATCTGGTAAAAGAATGCTGGAACTGCTTTTCCCACCTGCTTAAGCTGGGCACTAACAGGACCTTGTGGTATTTAGGAATGGGTGTCTGTGCCTGTGCTTTCTGTTATGCTGGTGTAAACATGGTCTATGTACACTTTATGTCCTCCAGCTCACTAGCTCGCGGCTCTGGTCACGTCACACGACGAGGTCAGAAGCTCCATGCTCGTAAGCTCTCGGCTGCTCGTCACGTGGCAAAATCAGGATGTACGAATTCAGCACATTAATGGCTACACAGAACTTCCTGCCTTAAATCTCATGATCTCATGCGGCGGTTGGAGTGAACCGTTAATTAAAACTGATCAATACAGTAGTGTGATTAACGGACTCACCGTGCTGTTCCACGTGTGTGTGTGCTTCCTCCATCTGCTGGTCTTGTTCCTGCTCTGAACTGTAGTGAAAATCTGCAGGACAAATCCACATGTCAGTATTAATATACAACATTATTATTTATTTTATTAGTAGTGGTAATTATAGTTTATGAATAATTATTACCCGTTTGAGGTTCGGTCAGATCCTGGATGCTGATTCTGTCCGGCTGCGGTGACGACTCCTGAGACGAACTGGAGATCGTTTGCAGTTTTGGAGGACTTGAGAAGATAAAAATGTATAAATAAATTTTTAAAAAGCAAATTCATACTTCACCAAAAACACTCCGTCTCTGTTCATGAATAAACCTCTATAATTAGTGTGTTCTTATAGACTAAAGTACTGAGGAGTGTATCAGTTACATAATATAGAGTTGTGTGTGTGTGTGTGTGTGTGTGTGTGTGTGTGTGTGTGTGTGTGTGTGTGTGTGTGTGTACCTGCAGTTATCCCGGGCTGTGCTCTTCAGCTGAGGGCTGCTTGGAGGTGTGATGTGTGTGTATTCTTCTAAACTGACTGCAGGAATCGGAGACACTTCTCTCTGAGAACTCAATCCTGAAAACATCGCTTCTGAACCACACACAGATACAGACAGAGACACAGACAGAGACACAGACAGAGACACAGACAGAGACAGACAAAGTTCCTGTTACCACTAGGATGTTTTTCCTTTAACATCATGTCCTGAAGTGTAGTATTTATCCATTTATGGTTACGTTTAATGTTGTAGAACGTCCGTGAAAGACGTTCAGTAAACTGTTACCTGTGCTCACCTTGCTTAGTGTGTGCTCTAGACTTGGTCTTGGGGATGGAGACTGGAGTGGATGACAGGCGTCTGATTGGAGGAGAGTCCACTCTGGGTGGAGTCATGTGACCTGGTGAATGTTGGTTCAGTTCTGTCCCTGTGTAAACATCTTGCATAGCGACACTGTTTTTTGCAGCTCCTATTGCCCTAATAAAGGTCAAAGGCGCACAAGGGGGCGAAGGGGAAGTGCCCTTGAATGGTATATGAGACGTGACCCCTTTCCGTCTGTAGCTTTTGTACGCCTCCTCCAAAGTCTCAGCCTCCTCCTCCAGCTCCTGAATCCTGTTCAGAGCTGCTGTCACCATTTCCTCGCCCTCGGTCCGTGAGCGACAGCGCCCTCTGGTGGATATTCCTGGGTCACACAAATTGTCATGGTAACCCTCAACATAAACATCGCTGGGATCCGTGCTAGCAGGGTTCAGATCGAGAACAGAGCAGGCCACGAGTGAAGGTTTAGGGTTGCGCAAAACCTCATTCTCTAGAGCTGTGGAAAAGATCACGGAGAAGGAAACATGGAAAAGGATAAAGAAAGGAAAAAAAGAAACAGGGAAAGATTCAGTACAGAAAAAAGCCCCAAAACCAACAGGTAAAAATGTACAAGCTTGAACTGCAAGCTTGAATTTAAAGAGACACTACGAGCATTTTTCATCTGCTACGGTAACAGAGGCTCTCCCAAAATCATAATAACCTTTTACATTTTTATTTCCAGGCAATGAGTAGAAGCTGGAGAAATGAAGACTAGCAGTGAGCGGTGGAACTCGTTCCTCAGTGCATGTGACAGTAATGGACAGTAATGGAGCTTCATGATGTTTTTTGGGAACTGCTGTTGTGTACAGGATGGATGCATTGTGGGAAGAAGAAACTCTGAGTGTGTGCCGAACCTTGCTGTGTGTGTCTCAACTGCTGTTTGAGCTCTTCAGTGTGTGTGGACATCCACCTGGTCCTCTCCTCACACTCCAGGAGCTGGGCCTTTAACTGGGAGCATCGCTCCACCTGTAGGATGGAAACCTCAATGATGCTGGATTTAATTTCAAATGAATGAACTCAAAACATTCTGAATTCACCGTGACAGAAAAGCAGAGGGCCAAAACCTTACTGACGTGAGATAAGGGGAAGAGGGCGGGGCTTCTAGCATGTCAGTTAATGTTACAGTTTTAAAAAGAACAGCTACACGACTGTCAATCATTCCACATTCACATGCTGATTGGCTCATCTGTCATTTTTATTGGCAGGAAAACAAATGATGTAAGCGCATTATTGAGTGATAACCCATACTGAAGTACTCGGGTGTTAAAATGCGGAGTTCCTACGCAAAATGCACGAAGGTTGCCAAGATACTCTCAAGCCAATCTTCTAAACAGATCCTCCAACAGACCTCCTGATCAATCCTCTATCCCACTCATCGTTATGATCCACTCCAGGGGTTTTTTGAGCAGAAATTCCAAATAATGCACGACACCAGATTTCTAGAAATATTCAAAATGAGCCTAGAGAGATACGAGTAGCTAGCCCATGCTCATCTCTTCCTGAAGGATGAGAGGCTGCACGTCTTCCTCCGTTACCTCCTGCGTGAGCTGGGCGTGAAAAACCTGCTTCTGGTTCTGGAAATCCTCCTGGTCCACACGTCGAGCTGCCGCCAGCCTTTTCAGCTCTGCCTGCAGCGTCAGCAGCTCTGGAGACGGTGTGTTCAACGCTGGAGAAAGCCGTACACACACACACCACACACACCACACACACCACACACACCACACACACCACACACACGGAGACAGACACACAGATGCATTCAACTTTTTGTAGACCGATTGACAAAAGTAAACCCACCCACAGGGCCAACACAGACAAACAGCCACACACGCTCGCATTCACACCTATGGGCAATTTAGAGTAGCCAGTTGAC
>JAQQZR010000035.1:91178-117357 GCA_030068235.1 Notoglanidium macrostoma | reverse complement strand
GTGTGTGTGTGTGTGTGTGTGTGTGTGTGTGTGTGTGTGTGTGTGTGTGTGTGTGTGTGTGTGTGTGTGTACCTGCACTCTGGCCAGCTCACTCACAACTCGTTGGTATTCCTCTCTCCTGGTGTCGACGATGGCGGCTTCCCTCTGAATCCTCGCCGTCTCTTCTGAGTCACACAGAATAAAGACGGAGTAAACAGAAAGCTTCATACCCGTGTTCTAAAAGTCCTGACAATAAACTAACCTTTATTTTTGTTCTCGTTTTTCGTCAGTGCTTCGGTCCTCCTGCTGTAATCCTCCTGCAGCTCCAGCTGGTGTCTGGGAAAAGCAGAAGAGAAAGAACAAGAAAAAATCCTAAAAATCCAGCGCTGATCTGTGAAAGTGGTTTTCATTTGTGACGCATCAAAAAATAAACTGCTGTTTAAAAGATTAAACACTTGAACGGTGATTGGATTCAGAGGTCTGAAAGAGAGCTTCATATCTTTAGACTTTCTTCCAGAAATGTATCTGTTTGCGAGGCGCGGCCGCTGTACGTGCCCCTGTGAACGGCCGGTTACTATACAAACGAGAACTGTTCTAGAAAACTAATCAACACCTTCTGACCAACCAGAATCCAGGAGTCAGCAGCGCTGTGGTGTGCATGCACAGATAGAGACATTTCTCACTTCCTGATCTCGCTGTTGAGCTTCTGGTCAAACGTTTCCTCCATCTTCCTCACATCCAGCTCTCTCTTCCTCAACAGCTCCTCTGAGCTTCTCATCTTCTCCTCATGCAGCGTACAGGACCTGTGAGACGCACACACACACGCACACACACACGTGAACACGCGCACGCACGCACAGCTGTAAATCTACACTCAATTATCTTAATAAAGTAGAACATTATTTTTGAAGCTCAAGATTATGGTCATGGATCGCTAGCTAACAAACTAATGCTAGCTCGCAGGCTACACACTGATTCTCCTGTTAGCAAGCTAAAGGTTGCCATGGAATCCACACAAATATGAACCAGAAAAGGAAATGCTATGTTAATGACACCTGTTAAGAGAAATGTAAAATGCGAACCCTAACCTCACTTTTTCTAACTAGCTAAATATTAACAGAAAAATGTTAGCCTTGAGGCTAAAAATGAATCACCACACAGTTGTTTACTTGCTCATGTGTCGTCACAGACCTATCCACCGATTTTAACTAACACTAGCTCGGCTAGCCCCATCACACGGATACCCGGCGAGTATTTACTTTTCAAAAGCCTCCATCCTGAGCCTCAGTTCAGCTTCTCGGGTACGAACAGACTGGATCTCCTTCAGCAGAGCCTGCCGCTGGCCGTACATCTCCTTCTCCTCCATCTGAAAGGGACATGAAAACCACAGAAACCTGTAGGAAGTGCCGAGGCTCCAGAAACCAGCTGTTACATCTGTTAGAGAAGTGCAGCGCTCCTTCTTACACACGCTTTATTACATTCTACTGTTCTGTTATAGAGGGTTATAACAAATATCGATACAGAAATAATATATTTACATAGCAGTTTTATTGAGGAGCGATCCATCTATCCATCTACCCATTTATGAGTTTATCTCTGTCTTCCTCTCTTTTTTATACACATCTACCCGTCTCTCGGTTTGTTTGTTTGTTTGTTTGTGAGCGTGTTCCCGGTCAGTAACGCGTCTGCGCAGAGTTTCTACTCCGCTGCTGCACCTGCTGTTGTTTCTGGAGTCTCTCGATGGCGTTTTTCTCTCGGCTCATCAGCGCTTCTGACTTCATCTCGTAGTTTCTCTCCAGCTGCCGTCTGACCTCCGACAGCTCCTGCCTGCAGCTCTCCCTCTCCTCCATCCGAACTCGGGAAATCTCCACCTCCTGGAAATGCTGAATCTGAAACACCGAGCAGCAGAAGATCACATTCTCGGCGCTGGACTCATGAGCCGTACTCTGGGTGAAATACCCGACTTACTGGGCTAGACCGCGGACCTGACGTGACCCCGAGCCCCCTTAGCTCTTACTGAAGGCGAGGGAACACGTTCAGGTTGGATCAGAATTGCAAGAGATAAACACAGAAGAGAAACAAAGAAACATTGATTTAAATAAAGCTTGAATGAAGCCACACGACAGCCATCTTCAGAGTACGCAGCGTGTCAGGTAGCGGTCTAGCCCAGCTTGCTCTCCAGGTCAGGTGTCTGGCTCTCAGTTACGCAGAAGCGCACCGTACCCTGGATTTCAGCTCGGCTTGCGCTTGCTCCTCCATCTCCTTCCTGTACTCAGCAAGCTTCACTTCCACCGACGCCCACCGCTCTCCTCTCTGCCTCAGGACCTCGTACTCTTCATCAATCACCTGCATCTTCTTCACTGAGCAACAAAAACACACCGAAGTCAATAACACAACCTCTCTATCCATCTGTCTGTCTCTATCACTCCATCAATCTGTCTATCTATCCTTTCACATGTCTTTCTGTCCAACTTCCATCTGGAAGATCTCGCGCGCATGATAAACAGCGGAATATTACTGATTAAATTGGACATTGTGTCGTGGAAAAACATTTATTTAAGTCCCATGTAATCAGATCCTGACTGGATTGCGTTTAAGCGACTCCTCGGGGCAGAAAGTGAAGGTTACCGATCGACTCTCTGTAATCCGGCGTGTCTGAAGTCTGTGTGTCGGCGTCACGACCTCGCGACTGAAGCCGGTGATCCATCACCTCAGAGAGCAGCGTCATCAACAAACCTGCAGGGGGAGAAAGAGGACGCTAAGACATTAAAATGTCACATTAAAGATAAAAAAAAAATAAACTACTTTTAATACTAATTCAGATGTTTATAAGAAATTAAATGTAAACATGTAAGATTTTAAATAAAACACCAAAAAAAAAAATATTTTTTTAAATATTCAAAATTTACAAGTGTAACTTTAAAACTGAAGTGTTGGGGAAAAAAATTACATTTTTCTTTTTTTTTAACATGAATACATTTATTTATTGGCCTACCTTTCTGTCCACTGTGAACATCTGTCACCTTTACAGAGTTAAAAAGGAAAAAAATATTTTAAAAAAAGAACACATGTTCCCTGTTTTACTAGTTACTCTTCCTGCATAGCGAGCAGAGTGAGGCGTTTACCAGATTTTGGTACACAGGTGAATGTGGACTGACTCGCAGAAGCTGAAGAATGTCCTTTTTTGAGAAGACCTAAAGTTAAAAAAAAAAAAAAAAAAAAGATAAAAAAAAACAATCAATAAAGATTTTAAAACTTTAGTTTGATTTTAGATATAAAATATCTACAATATACATAAAGCAGTTTTTACAGTAAAACTATTTTCCAATGAGAGTGAGAGAAATCACACAAACCGTAATGAACGTTACAGCGTGTTCACGCTTTTACAGAGACC
Organism: Notoglanidium macrostoma; assembly: GCA_030068235.1. Taxonomy (NCBI): domain Eukaryota; kingdom Metazoa; phylum Chordata; class Actinopteri; order Siluriformes; family Auchenoglanididae; genus Notoglanidium; species Notoglanidium macrostoma. Next base: position 113,984 of record JAQQZR010000035.1, on the reverse strand, counting down.
GCACACCTTCCTCTGAGACGTCTCTAACGTCTAATCCCATCGCACCATCACGTGCTGTCCGAGTCACTGGGTTCCAACAGCACTGCTGCGGTTTCATTAACTCTACAGTTTAACACTTATTAACTCTTTAATCGGGGTCAATGCTGAATAAAGCCTTTATCACAATCTGGCTCTCACACTCTCTAAAGCCTCTCTACATTGTATTTAGTATTTATAAAGCCCTGATTAATACAGAGCGCTTGGTACTGACAAATATCGCAGTGTTCTGACACCCGGTCTTTAAAACGCCATGCATAGGATAATAATGAGGATGTTAACAATTTCAACAAGTTAAGCTTTCTTCACTTTTTTTTAAATATTTTTTAGTGGCTTCAATTTTAACAATCTTAGTAAAGCTTTTGAAGATATTTCTGCAAATACGGCTCGCATTGGTCGAAGTTTTTGCATGTGTAAACTATTATCCTGGTACCGTCTGCACTCCAAATTTCATTTATTTCACATCTCCTCACATTGCGATGAGAACCAGGAGCAGACTGTGTATAAAGCGCACCTTGTCCTTGCTGATACCACACTCAGGGTAAAACACAGACAGGGTGTATTCATATCCTGAGCTCTGTAGGTGATCGATCACCAGGCTGTTGGAGGCGAGCACCGAGAGAGAACCAGATTTCTCAGAAGACGGCCGAGGAAGTGATTCACGCTGAAGCTCCACGATCAGCTGATTCCTGAGCTGGGTCTGGAATAACAACAGGTCTGTCATTACAGGCAGCTAAAACATCCCTTTCAATTTAGAAACACAATGTGATAAAGTCTGACAGTGCAGGAGTATATTACTGAGAAGTCCCTATTCGGACAGGATTAGTTTTACACCTGTCTGTGGAGTGATGTGATTATTCGTGATGTTACAGGTTGCAGTGAAGATTTTGGAGTAAAGCCTTGCAGTAATTTGTGACTGTGACTGTGAACTGTCCTGTTTTACTTCATTGAGAGACATGATGCAGCTGTTCAGCATCAGCGCGCTTTCCTGTGTGCAGCCTGTAAACATTAAACACACCGACCTTCACAGCGTCCAGGACTCCCTTCCTCTTAAAACTCTGGTAAAGTCTCTTTCTCAGCTCCTCTGCAGTTAGACTCTGCTCTTCATCCGTAGACATCCTCTCTCTCGAATCTCACAGTCACACACACTCATTAACTGCGATTTATCTGTCCTTTTGGATTCAAATATTACACAGTTAAAAGCTGACCGTTTAAAACCCGTAACCGACGCTGTTATTGTTTTACTTCCGGGTCATTCGTGTTTTGACGCAAGGTTTATCCTTATTGTTTTTGTTGTTGTTGTTATTATCAACAAGATTCATTGTTATATGTGTTTTAAATTATTGTTTGGCGGTGCGCACAAATTTTTATGAAAAACGTACGAAACACAACATAAAAACAGGAGAAATTCACTTTTATTTTAATTCATTACATTCACTTTTTTTGGTCTGTATATTTATAAAGTATTGCTTAGAACTGTATATTCATAATCGTAACTTAAGTGCTGCACATTTAAACGTATTTTTAAATTGCATATACAATTTTAGTTCCGGGTTCATCCTCATGACGTAGTAGGAAGTAAAACGCGCCTGATGAGCGTAAACAGAGCGAGACACTAAAATGGCTTTATGAGAATGGATATGTGTTATTAAACACATCACGGAGTTGACTTTCTGCTTTATTTTGTAATTTATAAGAGGGAATCTTCCATCAGATTCTTCTTATTGTTAGTTATTTGTTTGGAAGATCGGTGTGATTAGGTTATTATTATTATTATTATTATATATAATCTAATATCCAATACTATTATTAATATGGTATTTATTACTTGTTTCTTTCACTTCCGTTTCCTGTTGTTATTTGTTATCTCCTGTGCAGTGAGCAGCCTCACCTGTTTCAGATATCACACACACACACACACACACACACACACACACACACACACACACACACACACACACAGAGTCACACAGTTTACATGATTGTTTAATGTCCACAGAGAGAGGGAAATGTCCGGGAGTTTCTACTTTGTGATGGTGGGTCATCATGACAACCCTGTATTTGAGATGGAGTTCCTGCCCCCTGGCAAACCGGAATCAAAGGTAACTACAGATATATACATACGTCAAACTGTGTGTGTGTGTGTGTGTGTGTGTGTGTGTGTGCGTGTGCGTGCGCGCGTGCGCCGTCTATGACTTTAAGAGAGAGAGAAAAAAAAGACTGGTGAGGGAATGGCTGTTTATAGCTGCTATAACATAAACAATTTGTTTTGCAGATGTTCCACTACATTGAAAGTAACTAAATGTATAAAAAGAACGTGTAGTCCATTAATCAATTTAAAGTTGTAATCATTGGCAAATTGTTGGGTCTAAAGCAGGACTGAAGCACTTGTGGATGTGCTCATATTAGAAAATAATCAACTTTGTGGTAATAACTGTGCCTCTGGTTCATCACTCCGCTCCGCTGTTGATTAAGTTCCAATAACAGCACATCCTGTAGTGTGCACATTCCTTCCAGCATGCACTGACTAAGCACACGTCAGTTTCTCATTATGAAGACATTGTTTTGGAATGTTTATGTTTGTTTTTGGCTGTTCGTAGTCCTCTGTGATTGGATGAATAATTCCACTCTGGCGAAAACTAATTGTTTATTTTTTTTGCCTCTTTAAGGTTTCTGTTTTGTGATTATTCACTGTACTTGTTTGTTTTATTATGTCCAGGACGATCATCGACACTTGAACCAGTTTATTGCTCACGCTGCACTCGATCTGGTCGATGAGAACATGTGGCTGTCCAACAACATGTACCTGAAAACAGTGGACAAATTCAATGAGTGGTTCGTCTCGGCCTTCGTCACCGCCGGTCATATCCTTCCTGAATCAGAGAGCCTTTAAAATCCCAGGTTTCAATGAAAAGCACAGCACGGTCACGCTCTTTCTTTAAGGATGGAAATTGTACATACAGTGGATTTAAGGCTGATTGGTTGGTGTATGGAACGCTGACCTGCAGCAGGTTTCTCAGCCCAGCACGCTGCAACTTTATTATTATTCTACAGTAGTAACATGTTTATTAACAATAAATGAGCAAATGAAATAAATCTTCAGAGCGCAACAATTACATTTTTATCACTGTGACCTTTTATAAATATTTAAAGATAATTCATGATTAAAAGACATGCTAATAACATTTTGTAGAACAAAAACAATCAGATTTGTGAATTCATTCTTTTATTTTCCACCTTAACCTTGTGTTTTATACATATGAGGTTCATCATGCTTCATGACGTCAGGCAAGAAGACGGGATCAAAAACTTCTTTAACGACGTTTATGATTTATACATCAAGGTGTGCCGTTTTTGCTTGATTATTATTATTATGATTATTATTATTGAACATTGTAAAGTTTTTTTCTTCCTGTTCCTTCCCAGTTTGCGATGAACCCGTTCTACGAAGTGAACACTCCGATTCGCTCCACAGCCTTCGAGCGCAAAGTGCAGTTTCTGGGAAAGAAGCATCTTCTGAGCTGATTGAGAAATGTTTATCATTTATAAATGTAATATATCGTGCATCTGTTTTACTCGACTGTTTACTGAAATATTCACAAATATTCTGTGCGTCTGTGAGACGCTTCTTGGTGTTGTTTATTTGGAGTCGTTTTTAGACTGGTGTGATTAATAAAATGCCTCGGCAGGTGGCGCTCTGAGCACACGCTCCTTCTTGATAACGCTCCCATCATCTCAAGCAGAATGTTCTGATACTGGCTGTTTATTTGTCATTTTTTGGATAATGGTTAGCTGCGTTGGTGCTTAATGAAATCAAAATCAACTTTTAGCAAAAAAAAAAAAAAAAAAAAAAGAAGAAAAAATATCAGAAAACAAGGTCTAATTTGTGTTTTTAATCTTTTAAGTCATTTCTATCGTGATTAGTCCTGAGCAATACAACAGTTCTGCGACGCTTAAATCTAAAACCTAATCTCCAGTGATTTCCATTATAATATAATTCTACTGCATATTATATATAAAGTTAAAGTTGTTGGTGTTCAGGCTCAGGATGTATCCAGCTCCGTCACAGCTCCCATCAGGGGAAGGTTACACAGCTTACTAATGAAGCATGGAGGAAGAAAATGCTGCCTCAAAATATATTTTATATCAAGCATCTTTACAGATACTGAGTTACAAAGAAACAAACCAAAACCAGAAAACCCCCAAAAGACTCATTTATTTATTGCCAAAAAGAAATGGCCTTTTATTTGTGTTTTTCCTCCTGGAGGATGTGCTGAAGCTCTCGCAGCTTTCGTACGTTATTTCTTCTGCGTGGATGTTTTCGCGGCTCTGCGGCTGCGGCTGCGTTCCCGGGTCGGGGTTAACGCTGGAGTACTGTGAGGGAACGCAAAAGTAACAAAGAAAAGAAAACCCTGTTAATATTTGTTACTTCCAGCAACTTTTTTTTTTTTTTTTTTTTTGCAAAGTAGGCTAATTATTATTATTTAAAAAAAATCTATTCAATAATGATTTCAACTCTTAAGTAGATTTGTCTAAAACAGTTTCTCTCCAGCACCACGGCAGCTCCCTGAGACCAGCAGCACGCTGTCCAGCCCGATCTCTCCTCGCGCCGGCCTGCCGCGCGTTCCCTCAAAGACAATCTGTAACCCAAAAAAAAGAATTTATTTATTATTTGTTAATCCAACATTAACACACGAATCAACTAAAGTAAAACATTCATTTGGTTGAATTTGTCTCATTTCGGTTTAGTGAATTTATCTGCAGTCTGATGGTCATCGTCACTGACTGATTCAGGAGCTCTGTCGCTCCGCGCCACGTCCACGCTCTCCGTGTGCCAGCCCTCGTCCTGGCCGTGTCTCTGCTCCCACAGGACGGCGTGGGCTTTCCCGTTCTCCGTCATCACGCGCAGTGCTCCCGTCTGCAGCCCGGCGATTCTGTAGCTGAATCTCACGCAGAAATCGGCGTGACGATAGCGATCGGCGAGGAGGAGCTTCAGCCGGGCCTGCTCCCTCCAGTTACCCACAATCCCACTGAGCGCCATGTAGTACTGCAGCCCTGAGGAACAGCACACGACGTCCATACACGTGTTAGCCTGGCTACCTGCGAGACTCCCTGACAAATTCACTTAAACACCAACCTGATTTAAATCCACTGTAACGGTTTCATACTTTCGTGCTTTGTTTAATGATGTCTATGAACCACGTTATAAAAAGCTGAAGTTACCGTTTTTGTGGTAATGGATGGTCCAGTCCAGGTCATCATCCTTCTCCTGAACCCATTCACATTCCCCCGAGTCAAAGCTACAGTCTGTCAGGGATCCTGCTCCGAGGAAGGAAGCGCAAAAACATTAAAAATAAACATACATCAAAGTTTTTATCATACTAATTGAAAATCCCACCTTAAAACATTAGGCCCCGATCCCTGCCTGCGTGTGAAATGACGTGAGCGTGTGTGCTTGAGGTGAGGGAGTGGTGTTTAGGACACAGTCAAAGAAAGAAAATTCAGACGCCAGACATGGGCCACTCTTCCTAAACGCAGAATATTGTTCATACTGCGTCTTTAATTAGAACAGCTTTAAAAAGAGAAATGGAAGAGCTGTCTTACTTTCCTGTAGAGGGGCTGCGTAGACTTCCTTAAATCCCGTCCCTCGGCCGAAGACCACGTCTGAATCTGTAAGATTTTATAATAAATTACTGCTTCAGGAAGGAAGAGTTACTTTTAACACACATACCGACACACACACTTCTCTCTGTGCCTTATTGAGTGCAGAGTCTTAAAGAATATCGTGAACAAGCGTCAGTCACACCACATGCTGCAATGTTCCACACGCGAGAGATCAGTATCAGTAACAGATTCACTCATGCTATAGACATAATATTAAATGTTTTATATGTATTTATATATTTTTATATTTTTATTTTCGGTTCAGTGTCTTTATTTTCTAAGAGGAATGTTTTCTGTCGCTGCTGGCTGCAGGACGGGGATGTGGACGACATGGGGACGGTGCCTGTCTACACAACAGCTGTTCTGGAGCAGGATAATAAAAGGCTAGCATTCACACTCCTCCTACACCACTCCTCCTCATCCCCCCCGTCTTCTTTTCTGGGGTACTTGTTCATTTCAGCAGAGGAATTTCCCCTCCGTGAAGGTGCTTGTCTCTTCTTGCTACAGTAAACTAATCTCGGCTCACGGTCTCAGAACAGGAGTGGAGTCTGGAGCGGGTGCGTCGCAACACGAGGTCAAAACAATACCACCAAAGAAAACAGCGACGCTATTCTAGCTTACTGTAACCGTTCACGTTCTTCTCTTTTATTTTGCCAACATCTCAGATCAACTTGGTTTTTATCAGGTTCTCTCTGTGTAGGAGATACTACTCGCTGTGTGTGTGTGTGTGTGTGTGTGTGTGTGTGTGTGTGTGTGTGTGTGTGTGTGTGTGTGTGTGTGTGTGTGTGAGCACATTCCAACATTAATGAACTCACAGAACACATCTCCTCGGGGGTTCAGCCTCTCACCGTCCACACCATTTCCTTCATCTTCCTCTTCCACCTCCTCCAACTCCTCTTCCTCCCCGGTCGGTATCAGTGATGTCACTTCCTCTCCTGGCCCGATGTAAACATCTCCATCGTAATCAAACGGCTGTAGGTGCAGTTTGGGGGATCCGGTCACGACGGGCTCCGGAATGGCGTTATCGAATTTCCCTCCAAGAATGCGAGGCTTTGAAGGCACTTCCGGGATCGCTATTAAAAACCAACAACAATGTTCACGATAGACGTTGATTATTTTGGGAAAAAAATCACACCTGATAGAAAGTCTGAGTACAGCGTGCCACACTGAAAAGCAAGGCCTTCACTGTATTGCATGTCACTTTAACTCTCAAAATAATCACCACGGGATTGCTTTCTAACAATCGCGTGCTGCGAGTGTAATTCAGCTTTGTGCTGCACTTCACTTTCATCAGTGTGACGCAGCAGTGACGCACTGAATCAGCCAATCACAGCGCTGAGCTCTTCCATCTGCTACATCTAGAGCTAAAGCTTCGTAAGTGTAGCTCCTTTCACCTAGTATCAAACCCTGGGCATCTGTGATAAATTCGCTAAACATACAATGTTTTCATGCTAACACAGCAAGCGGCTAATAGCAGGCACAAGGCGGTCAGTGCTAGCATTCATTAAAACACCCTCGTCAACTTCCTCTTTGTATGAAAAGCATCCGTGTTGCTTTTCAGCCGTAACGGTGAGTTGCTAGCTTGCTAGCATGCTGTATAGTTAGTAATCAGACTAGCTAGCTAAATGGGATGGAAATTGGTAAACCAGCTAATGCAGAAGTAAAATACTTCAACTGTTTTGAAAACATAACACGTCATTAGCTGTTAGAACGTCGTTACTTTTCCCTGCTAGCGAGTTAGCAAGCCGCTTTGACTCTAAATCTCCTGAGGGGACGTGAGGAGAGTGTAGCAAAATAAAACTACTGAAATGCACACTGTTGCGTTTAACCACAACATGGGAGTAAAGTGTTAATATATATATGTTTTAATGACTGAATGACGGCGCGATTGAGGCTTCTCACCGTTATGAAACTCATCTGTACTGCCTTTATCAGCCTCCCAGGAGCTGCTGCTGTGATAAAAGGGCTTTACTACAGGAAATACACAAAGACCACATTTTTTACGCACACCGCTGCCTTCCTTCCAGTTCACGTCTAGACAACAACGTTAAACTGATTTTGCAGATGGCTGAAATGTTTTAAAAAGAAAGCGTTCGTTGTTTAGGAGCGCAGTGGTTTGGTGCAGGAGCAGTTATTCACGCAGGTGATTTTCCAATCGCAGACTTCCTATCCTAAAGTCCATTCGGTTTTGCTTCTCCAGTGCTCACAGAATTTGTATATAAAACCACAAAGAGATCAACTACAGCAGGTACTGATGTTGATTAATGCAATTGCTCATTAATAACAAGCAGCATTAAGGGTAATTGTCATATCACTATACACCATGCATTATGTGCTTGAATACGTAGAACCAGATGTTTAAAGCATAATGCCATAAATGTCTGTGTTCTGTAACGGAAATAACGTCACATCGTCGGGACACTACGGGAACGACCAGCCCCAGAACCTGTGCCCTGTTGGCTCCGCCCCTTCTGTTATCTACCCCAGACTCTGTCCACTGATATTCCTTATCCACCAACACAGAAAAGTTCTTCAACAGGTTCTGTTCAGGATTCTTTGACCCTTGGTGCCAGCTTGCGAACCAGCCCGCGTTTCCACCAGGTTTGAGTGGAGCCATTGTAATCGAGGCCGCGCCGTCGCGGAGGGTGTTGCACGGCGCACAGCGGAAGTAAACAGGAGATCACATTGGTTACCTGCGAAGTTTTCTGGTATTGCAGATATTTGTCTGATTTTCCTCCAGTGCTGCACTCTGCTTCCTCTCCAAACTAAATGACACGCCCACTGATGTCATCACAGTTCACGTTGGAAAAATCTTTTGGTTTATAGGTTCCGAACCAATAAATTTTTGCTTGAAATGCTCCAAATGGTTCAAAATGTACGTTATATTTATATTATATCAGAATAGAACCCACTTTCCTGTTGGTGGAAAAGGGGTATGAGTGCGAGTGCAAAGAAAAAAAAAACTTGTTCTGAGCAGCATCATTAGGTAGTAACCTCCACACCACATGCACTAAAAATACACCCACCGAGAAGCAGCTAAACACTTTCACGTAAGCCGGCTTACATGGTTCCTGGTGGTTCCACTGAGCTTAATGTAAGAACTTTTTATCTGATTAGACGAGGGTTCTTAATCTCTGCAGCAGCAATGACACTTAAACTGTGTCTTAATTTGCACATTTCTGTACTTACACTTGCTTTCATTGAGAAACATAGCAACATGCAGTGCACGGAGAGAACCCTGATGGGGTACTCAAAACAGTCACAATGTCTGTAGCTGAATGCTGCACATCTCTCACCCCCAATGGACACCATCTTGGCTACGTAAAGGAAGGAGACGGACCGAAGCGACCTATTTGAAGGTTTTTCCGCGTTAATTTCCCCGTCTTATGAAATATCTCTGTGCACAAGCGAGGAAACTTTAAAAAGGCATCTGTTTTTTAAGAGTTGAGCAAAAGATTGCTGGCAGATATTTTTGCCGGGTGATGCGAGAAATAAATTCCAGATCAATTGCAGTAAGTTCACAACATACCGTATTCCATTGAATACAAAGCTACCCTGTTGAAACTACACAGATAAGTACATGGTGTGCACAGTGCACTACATAGAAGTGTACTAACGGAAGTACGTGAGACAGCACTAATCTCTCAGGTGATACAGGAAGTGTGTCTTTTCTTATATTCTCAGTGATTGGACCCCTATATCCTGTTTTGTAGTAAAAAAAAAAAAAAGAAGAAGAATCCGTAAAGACTTTTTCATCAAAAGACCCGGGATAGACTCCAGATCTGCCATGACCCCAAACCGCTGAACAGGAGCAATCAAACCATAACCTGGCTAATATCCTGTTACTGTTCAGCTAATCTTCTAACTTAACTAAACTGTTTTTTTCTCAGCAAATCTATAATTGAAATAATCTATTAACTCATCTTAAGATCTTATTTATCATACTTAGCTAAACTATTACTTAAATAATCTATTATTAAGATCTTAATTTTCTATTTTATTTTGTGTATTGAGCACAGATCAGAAACAAACAAACAAATAAAAGGATTTATGTTTATGTGGAGCTTGAGCATGGTTGCCAGGTTTCAGCAAAACACATAAAACACACAAAAGACCTGAAACTTGCCCAGAAATTTAAGGCTTCGAATATTTCATCTTCTTCTTCGCAGTGGCACATACACATTTCTGATCCTCTGCAGTACATGGATATTTTTCACTCCATAAATCCCCCTTTCCTGCTCCGATATGCAATATATCTTAAAACAGAAATTGTTTACCAAAATGTCTGCCTAGAAAATCATACAGTATTATAATGAGGACTCATTGCACCTAATTTCAGCTTCACAGCGATTCTGACAGCGTGCCTGTAAACATTTATTAAAATAAATGTAAAACATTTATCTTACAGCAATGTAACAAACCCAAAATCTAAAGTAAATTGGATAAAATATTATTAGGAGGCTAATCTTGTCAACTCTAAGCTACAGTCTCCTGAGCTTGGAAGGACATCATTGTGTTGAAATGTAGTTAGCAGTCGCTTATTCAGTCACATTATGAGAGAATCTTTCCAGAAGGTTTATATGTACCTTGACTTATGATATACAGTACTAACTCCAAACAGAACACAATAACATAATTCTCACCTGAGCAGTCGAACCCACTGCCACGGAAGCCATGCTTGCATTTGCACTTGTACGATCCTTCTGTGTTTATACACTCCGCATGACGGCTACATTTATGAGTGTTGGCGAGACACTCGTTGATGTCTGGAAGTATCATATCATATCATATTCTATGTAAATGGTGGTGTAAAATATTATGGAAATATCTAATAAATAACAACAATGAGCTCAGGCGTAACTGTGGCAGGCATACAGGGCTTGCGGTTTTACCTATGCAGTCATATTTTCCATTGATGTATTTTAGATCGTAACCCGCTTGGCATTTGCAGTAGTAGCTCCCAAAGGTGTTGACACACTCGCGGTTGTGCGGACACTGGTGCTTTCCAGTTTCACACTCATCCATATCTAAATGGAAGAAAACATTTCAGCAGTTACTGCAGTGACAGAAAGGAAAACAACACATACAGACCATGGAGGTGTGAAGAAGTACTGACACACACACACACACACACACACACACACACACATATCCTTGGTGCCTAGCTCTCTAACAGTGTTTAACATTGGTTAATTATAATGAGCATTTCTCACCCAAAGACTGAAGGAGAAATTAAAATATTCAGTATATTACACTACGCAGTCTACGCTATATTTAAAAGCTACATATATTATATGGCTTAATGCATAAAAAGCAGTGCAAAAAGATTTGGTAACTCATGTTTTCATTTTTATCATTTGCTGATTTATAAATTTCACACTGACCAACACACGTTTTTCCATCTGAGCTGAGGTGTAAGCCAGTTGAGGGACAGAGGCAGCGAATTTCCCCCTGAACTTCCTCACAGCCGTACTGACAGTGAGCCAAAGAGCACGTCCTCGAGTCTGTCCGGCAAGACAGCAAATCAAATAGTACACTTTTGAAATTTAAGCAGATTGCAGAAAGTTCCAGAAATCTATAGTTATATAAAATCAACATTTCAAACATTTTTCAGTTCAGTTCAGACTGCTTTACATGCAAGAATGATAAATGAGGCCTTATGTCTGTTTCATTGATGGATAAGGTAAGGGGGCCAATAATTTGTGCAGCACAACAGATGAGCTGCAGTCTATAACTGTACATATGTATAGTAAAATGAGTGTATAGGAAATATATAATAAATGTTATTTGGGCACTTACTTGCACAAGAGCCATCAGGCATCAGCATGTATCCATTGAGACAATAGCACATGTAGCTGCCGAAGGTGTTCATGCAGCGATGCTCACAGGGCCGAGGCTTCAACCCACACTCATTTAAATCTGGGGACGGAAACAGTCAGGAACTGATCATTAAAGATCACTAGCTAGCATCGAAATTAAGATAAAAACTAAAAACTAGCTATGTTCTTTAAAAAAGGGAGTGCATTCAGATGGCTGACTAACTAACTAGTGATATCATCTAGCTAAATGTCATCATTGGAAATTCTACAAACACAAACTTTTTCCAAGCTATACAAACTTAACAATTGAAAAACAATTCAAATATCACTGGTAATCAAGCTAACAATTTATTTACACTGCACATGTATTGCTTGGCTGGAATGACTGCAAATAATATATTTTAGCTAGCTAAATGTATTCATTCAAAAAAAATACAAAACAAATTTCAACCTATTCTTCAGTCAACTATAAAAGAATCAGGACACAATCAGAAATTGTTCGCTTAATGCAACCAGGGAAAAACACATAGAATTGCTCACTGTATTCCCAGATTACATCCAAAAACAGCTCGGCTTCTGTACAGCAGTGCTATAGTTAGGTACAGCACTACAGTACATAACTAACTCCAGCTATGTAAACAGCCGAAATGTAAACATCTAATGCAGTCACACACGGCATGCTTAGCTTCAAGGTAACTTTGCTAAAACAAAAAAGTTTTTTACAAACCTTGACTACATGTTTTGCCAGTGTATCCCGGAAAACACTTGCACTTATTCGGCCCGACACACTCTCCATGCTTACAGCCAAATTCACACTGAGCTAAAAAAAATATATATATATAAGTTCAGAATGATTGTGAGTAGTTTAAATGTCTACTAATCTGGTGACGTTTCTTTGAAGCTCTTTTACTTAAAGCAAAATACATAAAATCTTTCAATATATCCTGCACTTACATTTCAGCACATTGTCAGTCTTAGTTGTTTTGTGTAACATTGACATGCATAATTCTTTTCTCATAATTCATGATAAAGTCCCACTATTAGAATTAAAAGCAACAGCAACTTGAAAGAAAATCTCAAATTTTTTATTTTATTTTATATATTTTATATAGTTTACCTTCACACTGGCCTTTTGTATTTTTCTTCCAGCCATAGCAGCACTCCAGCCGGTTGCCATAGCGACACACACCTTGTTGATTTCCGACAGATACTTGTCTGCTTTGCCTTTAATACGAACAAATGTGCACGTTACACATTCTCACAAACACGCAAGCAAGGTCTTCATTCCAAAAAGGACTGTGATGTGGTGTGGTGTGGTGTGGTGTGGTCCGATGCGATGCGATGCGATGCGATGTGAAGATGCGATGCGATGTGAAGATGCTATATCCACAACGTAAGTGGTAGCTCAGTGGTTAAGCTGTTGAACATGAGCTTGGAATGTCATGAGTTCAAATCCCAACACTGCACTGCACCAGCACTGATGGGCCCTTAACCCTCAACTGCTCAGTTATATAAATGAGATCTATATAAGTCGCTCTGGATAAGGGTGTCTGCCAAATGTAACTGATAGGAAATATTAGTTAAGATAGCTATAAGTGTGCTAAACGTAAGCAGCGACGGTATTAGTATTCTCACAAACACAGAGTAAGTTCTACGTTCTGGCTAGGTTGATATTTGACATAGCGTCCTGGTGAAACAGGGCGGAGCTAGCTGATTTAAAATGTTTAGTTCAGAATAGTGCTTAGCAAACAATGATGTTATTAATTTACGTAATCTGATTGTTTAGAAACATTAGCTAAGCTAGCTAAATACCTAGAAGAGTGCTAATGTAACCACCTAACTAGTTAGTTTGTCTAACCTACCAAAGACTATCGTTGTATAATCGACAGCAGGTTATCGACATAAGGCGATCAAAATTAACATGAACTCTGCCTCTGTTTATCATTCAAAAACGTGATATTGGGCTGGATCATGATCACATCGTGAATTTATAGCTTAAACAACAAAATAAAAAACTATCATTAATTAATTTCTTAGTCTATAATTTATCAATATATTATTTATCAATTTGTTAATTTGGTATATTTATTTTAAAAGCATGGCTGATGTGCCTTCCTCTGTTTTCCTTTCCTTAGATTTGTTTAACGTGCTTTATAAATAAAGCTTGCTCTTGGTTATGATTGTTGTAAGCTTGTTATGGTTACGATAGGGGTAGGGTCATGTTGAAATTACGGTAATTACGGTGTCAATTCTGTTTGTAACGCGACTTGGGAAATAACTGTTTGTTGAAAAAGCACACAAAAAGCTATGGGCTACAAAAGCTAAGCTGCATTGTGATATTAGCCCTCCTTAAAGCAGCCATTGCTTTTAACTTGGGAAGCTGGGGTTTTGGTTTGGGTTGTATTTCATGCCTGTGTGCTGAAGAATTATGACTTGCAGTTCCTTCACGGAGTCTCATTTGTCTTTTACTAGAATTATGTTTAAATGTTTTTGTAGGCCAAAACAAAAAATCCTGCTTGATTTACAAAACCAGCTTTACTCTGATATTCTTTGTATTTCTGTATATATGTTGATAAAATGTCAATCAGCTACAAATTACAAAGCAGGTTCACAGCACAGCTGATTTACATTTAGCCACAGCCAGAAAACTCCATATAAGGCAAAGCTGGAAACAGCAAAATGACTAGTAAATGGTGAAAGAGGGCCTCCTTTTCCAAGCAACACAGCTCAGCCAGCGCAGCATGTCGGCTAACTTAAACACACGCTAACTCTCCTACCTTTTGTAGGGTGCCATTACTTTTATCCTATTGTAAAGCCTAGGCTTATTTGTGTTAAGTTATAGATTAGTTTTTCATTGTTTTGTTTTTTATTCAAGTCATTAATACTTGACGCAAATGAGTTTCACAAAACGTCCATTAAATTGGTGATGAATTTAAATAAATGATCTAAACTTTGATTTGAAGCCGATTATTCGAGATTCGCATTATTCAGCCTCCTTTTGTGTCAATTTACACAAACTCAGGAATGAACATGGGATACGGATTTTTTTTTCCAACTCACTGTTTTCTTGAAGACCACATTTCTTGTGTAAATCTTGCTATGAACAATTTACAAAGAATTTGTTTTCATTTGAATCCAGTGTGATAAATGAGGCCCACTGTGTGAATTGCAACGTCACGCAAAGCTTATACTTTCAAAATAGCCTTTTATTGCTCTCAATACACTTATAAATCTCTTCATCTGCCATTCTGAAAAATGAACAATTCAACTGATGTTTATACAAACACTCAGGTAACATTTTTTTTTTTTTTTATCAAACTAGCAAAGCAATAAGGCAGCCCTTAAGATGGCGAGTGGGATTTAACACGGGGGAAAGTCGCTGTGTTATAAACAGACCTGGAATGCAACCTTGATTTTGCCTGTGAAGGACTGCAAGGAATCTGTGAGCCAAAATAGCGTAAAGAGGAGAATATGAGACGCTAACAGGTGGCTACGCTACATTTAGACGTCCATCACTCCTGAAATAACACTAAGCCCAGAGTTAAAATATGAGCTTAGCATGTCAACAAAGCAACATTAAATACTCTAGAGAAATTACGTACAGTATATTGCCTTTCTTTTGTTTTATTAGCATCGTTATCATTGGCTAGCATCAACCGTAACTATTTTTACTCTGCATTAATGTGTACTTTAATTTTACAAACAGACTGTAAGGTTATGAAAATAAAGGTAGAATAGTGTAAGATCAACAACACCTATTACATACATTTATGTCAATTCATTACTTTAACAAGATCAGCTCTTCACATATAACTTTTTAATATTAGCATTAGCATCATCTGGTCTTTCTGAGGTAAATGTAAGACTTAAAATTAAGAGCAATAAATGTAGTGTACTTTAAAGATGCAGAGACGTGGAAACTTGTGGAAGGCTTTATATTACTATTTTGCTAATATCCCCTGCTCTTAGCGGTTAGCATTTGAGCAGTAATTCTTCCTGAGGTAAATTCTAAGCAACTTAATAAAGTAGGATGAATAGATGTTAAACTGTAAAATTGCAAAGAAAATTGTATTTGTGTATGTTATGTTGTTTTTTTCGCATTTTGGTTTTCAAAAAGAGGACACTGGGGGCAGGATGGTGGCAAGGGGCAGACAGACACCCGCAAAATCAATGGCGACTGTAGAAAGCAAACGCCACATCCCAGACATTTTTGGTGATTTTGAAATTCCGCCCCAGATGCATTTTTAAGGTCCCAAAAAGAGGACATGCCCTGGAAAAACAGGATGTATGATCACGTTAATTTGAGCAGTAATTCTTCCTGAGGTAAATGCAAAACAATAGTAAAGTTTATAAGGTTAAATAAAAGTAAATAAATGTTAAACTGTAACATCACACAATAATTTAAGCCGTGCATGATTTATTGTTTATTTATTTCTATATTTGCATCTTCTAAAGCCTCAGTATCAATTATTCTTACTAAGGTGGGCTAAGATGTCAAATATATGGCATTAAAATGAAAGGAAAGGTAAACAGTGTTCAATAAAAATTCAATTCAATCTTATTTGTATAGCGCTTTAACAGACATTGTCACAAATAGTATATAAAAAATTATATAAATTCTGAATATAAACATTGGAATCTATAAATGTATCTATATATCTCCCTAATGAGCAGCCTGTTGCGACGGTGGCAGGAAAAACTCCCCGAGACCACAAGAGGAAGAACCCTTGAGATGAACCAAACTCAAAAGGGAACCCATCCTCACCTGGGTGGCGCTGGATAGTGCGCTTACAGCTAACATACTTCTGTTATAGGCTCAAAAAAAAGTACAGTTGCATAATTCGGTATAGTTTAACATAAAGTCTGTTCTGTCTCAGCCGAGGCACTGAGGGAGATCTGAGTGCAGGACTGTTGGTGATCATTTAATTCCTATGCCTTTAATACATCAAACCATAAAAATACATTTTTCTAGTGGAAAGTTTGATAAAAACATACTGTTTTTGGTGTTTGCATTAGCAGCAGCTATTTTTTCTGAGGTAAGACATTTTCTCTTACGTTTACCTCAGAAAATAAGAAAATAACTGAAAGTGTGAGCACATAATGACACTATAAATGATTAAATCAGTTATCATAAACAACTAAGAAATGATGTTCAGACTGTACTATTCCTAAAATGATTTTATCGACTTTATAGGGACACAAATCCATAAGACATTGAGTCCATGTGACATGATAAATGACTGTCACTACAGTTAAAAAATAAAAATGAAACCTAAAAGAACAGGACATTCTGGTAGATTATCAGTGCATACACAGCTTCATCACACGGCTGAACGGTGAATCTGTTAAACCGTGAAGTCTTCAGGAACTTTGAGGAATACTGTTCTAATAGTTTCTGATGGAAACTCACCTGTAAGCAGCATATGCAGGAAAAACGTACAGCAGGAACGTCAGAGCACCGATCCACGTGCAGGGCTTCATGGCTGAGATTTCTCTTTCTCTCTTTTTTCTCTCTATCTCTTTTCCTCTCTCTCACTTTTTTGTCCTCTTCTCTTCCCTTCTTTATGGTTCAGCTGCAAGAAATACAATCAGAGTCTCAGACAAACATCTCCAGACTTGTATTGGGATTTGCGCTCTCTCTCTCTCTCTCTCTCTCTCTCTCTCTCTCTCTCTCTCTCTCTCTCTCTCTTCACCAGACTCAAATTCCAGAGTGTGTCTGTTTTTAGGAAGTGGGAGGAGGTAGTTAAAAGGAAGTGTTAATGTCTGTCTTTTTTTTTTTTTTTTACCTGAAATTCCATCCAGGAAGTGGTGATTGATGGGAGTCCTTTTAGCCTGAGGGGGTTTGCCTGCTTTCCCAAAGAAATATGTGGAAAGCAGAAATCAATGACTGTTACAGTAACATTTGTGTTTTTTAACAACAAACAGTATTTTGTTTTTGTAGTCCTTTCAATTAATAAGACAAAATAGTGATGGATAAAAAGAAGTTCCTCTGTAACAAGCTATTTTTTTTTGGGGGGGGGGGGGTAAATACTGTTTATAAACTGTTTATGTGAGTGATAACAAGAGCTTACTTACTTTGCACACAATTCCACAACATTAAATATGATTATAAATGGGTAAAAAGTAAGAAGTTTTATTTTTCTTTAAATTTTTCTTAAATTATCTATGCAGCTCAAATGAGAGACATATCTGGTAAAATGAAATAAGATATGTCTAAGATCTAAAGGTTTTTTGAAAATTTGATCTATGATTCAAGATTTCATTTAAGTCCTTTGATACTTTATGCATTATTTGTGCCAAAAAACAAACAAACCCTAGAATAATATTTAGATTATGTCTGCTCCAGTTCTGACCCTCGTGGCTTCACACATTTCTTTCTGACCCTTTTAGTTTTCTACTTTCCTTATATGGGCAAAGTTTCCTGTCTCTGTTAACTCCCTGTTATTTCACCTGTTCTTCATTTCTCACTTGTGTGTTTAAGCTGCTCGTTCCCCTCCTGCCAGTTTTTTTTTCTTTTCCAAAAAACGTTTCTCTGTTAATACAGCAGTACAAGATGATTTTTTTTTTAAATAATTAATTAACTGGAGATTTTAACTAAAGAAAACTTAAAATTACTTTGAAAGATTTCATTGCAATTCCTCTATAAGACACTGCATCTAAATGTAACTTATGGAAAACCAACACTACGTAAGAATTATATGTAAAATGAGTTCTCACTCACTCTCCTCACTCACTTTAACCATGAGCTTCATCGTCATCTTTCATCATTTCATTTTTCATGCTAACATCAGTTGGAAGTAATCATTATGTCATCTTAAACATTTTAAAACACTGTCACGTGTATGGACCTTACGGCATTTACGTCTGTTTTGATGATGCCATGAAGGCAGAGGAGCAACTGATTCCTTATACACCTACTTCTGCCAACACATCGGGCTGTTTTTATATGAACTACGTACTAAATATATTACATATCCACAGAAAAAAATTTGTGGAGAATCTGTTTTTCTTGATTGTTTAACTGTTACAGTTACCACCCTGAAGCTGAAACCCTATTTTCCAATAACAATGATAAACCACAGAAATACCAGCAACTTGCCTATTATGATTTCTATCCTTTTATAGTTACAATTATCGGGCCTCATTTATCAATCTTTTAGTTACATTGTGGGTAAATGTTTGCCTAATCCAAACCTAGCTAAAATTTTGAAAAGTAATGTGCATATTCCTGACCTTGTTCATTTGCATGTAGTGACACCCACAAAACTCTCTGAAAGCTGAAGTGCACACACAACTGGAGCACGGTACGAACAATCAGGGTAAAGCCTGAAAGACAGAAATGAACTCATTTTGACTCATTTCTAAGCTAACACAAATAATTAATGACATCTAATAATAATAATTAGAGAGCACTAAAGCTTTTGTTAGCCGAGGCCTTTGATTACAGCTTACAGCTCTGTGCAGACGTTTATGGATTTGTGTTGGCTTTCTTTCTTTCTTTTTTATTTTCTTTAATTAATTACACTTATTCTGTAAGTCGCACTGAATAAGGGCATTCGCTACATTCTGTAAACGTAATAAAAATAAACAGTAATAATAAAAAAAGAAATATATAAAAAGTAATAATAAACAAGTTGATGTTTATATTAGTTAATTAGTTTTATGTGTCAATTTTGTACACAATCTCAGGAGCACAAGTAGGATGCAAACGTTTTTACGAATATTAAAAAAATACCGAATAGTTTTCGTAAACAATCGTATGAAATATTTACAAATAAAATCCATTCACTTCCTGTTCTTACTTACATTATAAACAGTCATGCCCTCATAAGCCACTCTTTGTTCTCTCTCTTGCAGTTAATAGGAGAAAAAAACGCTAAGAAAATTTAAGATGATTTAAAATGATAAGAAAATAAGAAGAACTCCTCTGTCCTGAAAGCTTTCGAAACTCACTGATACTGGAGACTCCTTCCATAAATCTTAAACGAACATCTCCTTCTGGGAAACATTACCATATCAGTAATTATATGTCTTTGTGAAATAACAGCACATTTTTAATCTGATTATTCTTAGCTTTAGATGATGTGAAGCATTCGACATATAAGACTCTGAAGATGTGCTGTTACTATAGGAATGATAATGCGTTACATGTATTCGAATGAGTGCATTAATGTAAACCCGTGATTTGGACCTGCACTCCTATCAGTGTCAGTGTTTTATTTATATAAAATAATCAGATTTGAGAATTGAACAGTGCTGTGTTACAAAACTTATGACCAGCCCATGGATTAATGTGCTCTTCAAAACAAGCTTTAATAATAACGAGGAGTCAATAGAAACGAGTTGATCAAGAGGTTCAAGGGTGTTTATTCGATTGCAGCATGTCCTCCTGAGAGTCATTCATGCAGCAGACTCGCTTCACAAGCCCATAGTTACGTGGTTCAAGCATCAAGTCAAACAGTGTCATTATTGCCTACTCACTGTCTCACAGGAACACCGCTGCGCAACTGCAAAGCTTTTTCATCCTCTGCTTGTGACTCTTGGCCTTAACAGCATGTCTCAGCATGCAGACGAGAAGATTGACCTTTGACCTTGGTAGTCTCCTCTCCTCTCCTCAGACGGTTCACTGAAATGGGACAAATGGTGTTAGTGCTGTGACTGTTCTGTTCCACTCATCTTTTGTTGGATTTGGGAAAAGTCTTTCCGGTCTCTAGTCTCAAACATGTTATTCTAATACAGATTTCATATAATTGCAGTTGTTATTGTAAGTTTGATGCTAAATTCTTTACAACACTTGACTCTGACACCAGAAGGTCACTTAGTTCAGGGGTTCTCAAACGTTTTGCAGCCAGTGACATCTTTCAATGTGAAATAATTCCACACACACCCTCAGCACAATGCATTTATTGATCATGAATATAAAACTTTATTTAAATGTGTATTATAATATTCCTGATATTTATTGGAACTTTATTATTTCTGAATCTTCCACTGACAGAACACAAGACATTAGGTCCAGACTGACCTAATCTATAGAATGTATCAGTTATTAAGGTCTGGATTAAACCTGTACTAAAATAATGATGAGTTGTGACATCATGGACGACCTGGAGACTCCCAGACCTCACTCTAACAACCACTAATTTTAATTAATTAATGAAGTAAAGAACTCGTAAGACCTACTTAATAGCCATTGTTTTCCTTACTAAGTCGGTGGAGCTTGTAGTCAACAGAAAGACCATGACACAAAAGAAGTTAAAACAGGGTCCTTTACAGAAAGCAAGATTTGTGAGTTAGCCTTATCACATGCGATTTACAGACATCTCGATATTTGGTTCCAGATACAAGGATTGGATGAAAGTGACCTGGAAAATGGCAGGTTTCCAAGCATTCAGCCTGAACCTGTGTGAACTATCTAAGCGTCAGGTCTGAAAAGGTTTCCTGAGTGCTTTGTTAACAGTGATTGTAGTTATTTCAGTGTCACTTTAGCCTGTCAGGACCTGCTCCTCATGGCACAATGCGAGTGAGCCCGATGGACTCGGCCGCTCGCATAGTGCTTTTGATGTCTTCCAGTAGTAACACTCTCTAAGCCAGCGCCTGCTCCTGTCACAGCTCCAGCCGCAGAACCAGTTCCAGTCACAGTCTCGGAACCCGCTCCAGTTCCAGTCACATCTCCAGTCACAGAGCCCGCTCCTGATCCAGTCAAGCCTGAGTTCCTGCCTGAGTTCCTGCCAAAGCAAAATTTCCACGTGGGGGTTCCCGGTGATACGCTTGAACCTACGGGCCCAGGACCCCCGCAGGAAAACCGTGTTGGGCGCTCTGGGAGTAGTAGTTTTCTGTGTTTTGGACTCTGCCCTCTGTTTCTGTTTTCTGCTTTTTGAATGATCTTTGATGTACTGCTTGCCAATCGACTGACCCTGTGCATGTTTTTGGATTACTCTTTCGCCTGCCATGATTCTGTACCTCTGCCTGCCCCGTGTGTGGTTTTTTGTGAATAAACAAGATGAGTTTTATAAAGCCGTCTCCTCACCTGCGCTTGTGTCCCGCCAAACCCCGCAAACGTGACATAGCCTCACATTTCTAATGTGGAAATATTTGTCCACACTGATGTACATACGTGAATTTTTCAGGACCAAGGTGTTGGATATACAGCTTTATGTGCAATTCCTCTCTATCATCTTTAAGTTGATGACACATCTTTTCATTTCGCATCATTTCATACATGAGGTGGTTTAACATGAATGTGTTACAGTTACATCAGAACTTTGTTAACACAACTATATTTCCAGAGTGAGACATTGTGTATATGTGAATACTAGGTTACTGTACATACTGTACATTCCCCAAACATAGAGTTTTAGTTTAGCTTAGCGTTGAACATCTATTTGCGTGGTGTACAGAATTCATTCCCCCTTGAACATTTCCACATGCCATAGCATTGCAATCTGGAACTAAAATAAACCTAACTGGGATTAAAGGCCATGACTCTACACAATTTGAGCAATTAACTAAATATTAGATCTGTATTATAAATGTAAATTTTTACTGTTCAGGGATTTAATGTACTGAGTTTAACAGAAACTTGGACTGGACCAAATGAGTCTGTAGCATTAAATGAAGCTAGCACCCCTTGATACATCTATATATACACACTGCTTTCTGCTACCTGGCAAAGAAGGCAGTGTTGATGTTATTTATAACAATATTCTCAGCGTCACTCAAAACCCAGACATGAATTTACCTCATGAAATTTTTGATACTAAAATAACATGAATAGCCACAAAATAATTCTAATGAAACGTTCCACTGATTGGTAGATTGAGCTTGAGTCTGCTTTTCATGTTCATTTTTAAAAGCGCTATATCAATGAAATAGAATTTAATCCAATCTCTGAGCTGTCACTAAAGCAGAAACCAGAAACCTCAGGATAATTTTCATCTTATGATCCTGACATAATATAACTATAGACTGAAAGATTTATGATTGAATTGGTTAATTCTCGCACTCTGAACTAGGCTAGGATTTCTTCCGTCATCTTAACACTTAACTACAGACTTTGGTGGAGGATCGATGCAACAGCGCTAAAATGAAAGAGCAAATGCCAGAAGTGGGATTCGAACCCACGCCTCCAGAGGAGACTGCGACCTGAGCCCCAGCCTAGTCATCAATTGGAAACCACTTGCTCCTGTTAAATATGGCACCATAGAAACTGCCTCAACATACACCTAGAACTGTGATGATGCCGTTGGACTGCTGTTGACTTGAGCGGTTCTGCTACAATGGCATA
>JAQQZR010000035.1:74568-84971 GCA_030068235.1 Notoglanidium macrostoma | reverse complement strand
TATATGCCATACGTGTTGCTTCATAGTTTTGATGTATTCAGTAATGTTTTACAACGTAGAAAGCAAAAAAAATAAAAATCAAGAGAAACCTATGAAAGAGAGTAGGGGTGTCCAAACTTTTGACTGGTATTGTGTGTGTGCCTCGAGGTCCATTCCATCACCTGGAGCGCTGCTGTCCAAGCTACGCTCCCTGCTCAGCGGGGAACTGGGGCGGTGTTCAGTCCCTTTGCAAAATTTATAACTCATAATACCACAGCAGGAATGTGTGCTAGTGTAAAACTGTACAGTGTTGTGTCGTTACATCATGCTTGTCGTGGTGCGTGCGCTTTTCCTGCGGTATTTAAAGCACCACTGAGGAAGCAGTCGATAGGAATCTGATTATTAAATTATACATTTAGTGACATTCTCTTCAATGCACTGTAACAATAACAGCAGGTCTGAACGGGAACACACACACACTGGCCAAGCTTGCAGTACCTGAACACCCACAGCGCTGACCTCCGCCAGCACGCTACACATTACTGTGTAAATCCCACGCTAACACAGGTCACAGTTAGCATGACGACATCGCAAACGTCATAGCGGAAACAATGTACATGTAATTTAAGCGTTGGGTGAACTTCAGCTCACTCTACAGAACTTAACCAAAACTAGCCAATCTTAAACTAGGGATTAACTATAAATGTGTTTAAAACTGGGTGTAACTTATAAATGTGTTTTAACGGCTGCGTTACGAAATATGCTAGCCTAATAATTCTAACGTATCGTGAAAAAGCTAGCCACATAACCTTACAGCATACTCATGCTAACTCAAAGGAAATAAACGTCATGTGTTTTGCTCTGTAAGAGTTGTAAGCGCCACCTGAAGTGACTGCAGGGTTTTCTCCCAAGGTTTAAAGCAGCACCACGCACTAATTAACACCTTCCCATGCTAGTAATTAGCATGGGTTTGTTTTTTGTTGCTATTTATTTTATGTTTGTTCCAATAACTTGTGCCTTCAGTGTCGTCTGGATCGTCGACTCCGCCCTCGACTGGAAGAGCGGCTCGTGCTCCTTCCACTGCTACTACTGCTGCTGCTCCATCCATGGCTGTACCTATGGCTCCGCCCACTCCTTCTACGGCTCTGCCCATCCCGGCTATGCTGCCTTCGATTCCTGCTCGAGCTCCGCCCACGACTGGACCTCCCGTTCCTGCTCCGTCTCTGACCACTCCTACTCCGACTGTGCCCGCTGCGGTAACGTCTGTTCCTGCTCCTCCTCTGACCACTCCTACTCTGACTCCGGCTCCTCCCACAACTCCGTTTCTGTTCTCTCGAGGTTCTTCGCTCCTCCCCTTTCCTTAATTTGCTCTCTTGGCGACCCCTAGTGACAGAGGTGGTGATTCTGTTAGGCCCCTCCACCTTGGGAGGTTCGGTGCTGGGCCCCTCCCACTTCTGAACTTCACCGTTAGACTCCGCCTCCTGGTTTGTGCTCTTTTTCAGAAGGTTCCCCAGCAATCGTTCCCTCAGTTCTCGTTCTTTCCTCTGGAGCTCCAGCGCTCGAGCCTTTTCACCCTCCACCCGCCGCAGCTCCGCCTCCTGTTTACGCCGCAGCTCCGCCTCCTGCTGACGCTGAATCTCTGCCTCTTTCTGCAAACGGGCGAGCTCGGCCTTCTCTCGCTCCAGCTGCTGCTGCCTCATGGCCTGAGAACGACACAGAGTCAGCAAGTTATCCAGAGCAGACACGAATGCTAACGTTAGAGATAAAGATTTCCGATAGCACAAGTTCCTACTCATGCGCCTGTTCTCATACGGAATCTCATACATGGAAATAACTCATTTTTCTTCTTTTTCATGAAAAAAGCTAAATAAATGAAGAAAGGAGAAGGCTAAATGTGACTATAAACAGGTAAACGGTGTTGTGTCCAACCTTAGCCCTGCTCAGCAGCTCGGCGATCAGCCGGATGGACTGCAGGTTCCTCTGCGCCAGCAGCAGCTTCCTTTCTTCCATGGCGATTTTCTGGTGGAGCTTCTTTTGCTCCTCCTCCTGCTGCTTCTTCACTTTCTTCTGGTTTTTCTTCTCCTCGCGCTCCTTCAGTTTCTGCTCTCGTTTCCGCACCTTCTCCTCTCGCCGCTTCTCCTTCTCCTCCTCCTCCAGCTCACGCTGCTTTCTGCAGCACAGGGGGGCAAAGAAAATATCACTCTTTTTTTAAATATCACTCTGCATTGGCAGAGATGAAACTTAATGCAGAAAATTTAGAAATAAATATAAATTACATGCACAAAGATACTGAGAACCCAAAATCCAGCATGTTCAATTCTACTTATTTATTTTCAGAAAGACAAGTTTATTTTTAGAAAGCGTTAATGACGTTCTGCAATGTTGGACACTTCGCTCTGGTTTGATCGCGGATGTTGGACCTCCATCCATCACAGCTGGACGACATAAAAACTGTCGGATTCAGCAAACAGAACAACCTCTGAACAACTTAAAGAGAGGACGCTGCATCAGCGGCAAGAAAATCGAGTCGAGGCGCCGACTGAAAGAGGAGTAATTTGACACGGGGTGGGGGCGGGGCTTCCAGGAAGCGTCACACTTAATATTGGCAAATTCAGCACATATGCAACTGTCAATCATTTCAGATTCACACATGGATTAGCTTCCTCTGTGATTTTGGTGCACCGGGTGCTCAGCCCAGGAGCTTCGAGCCACTACAGAGGGAAAAGCAGCAGCCATCTGACTGAAGGAAGAATCGCTTGATGTTTACAGAAGCTCAAGTCTCTGATGTTGGCACTGGTGCACGCGGCTGCTTCGGTACCAGAGTAAACACTCGTGTATGTACAGAGAACACGTTTCACACGGGGTCACGTTCCGGCAAAATAAACCCGTCTTCTGTCTGAGTATTTGTCCTATAATATTACACAACTGTACACACGAACAGCGAGATTTATCAACAACGTTATCTTAAATTACAGTACAAAGTACCGTTCTTCTTCCTTGCGTCTCTCCTCCTCCTCCTTTTCTCTTCTTTTCTGCTCCTCCCTCTGTTTTTCTAGCTCCTGAAGCTTCAAACGCTCCTGGTGTCTCTTTTTCAGCGAACAGTCACTCAGGTGTTTGGTTGTGTCAAAGCTCACCTGGAGGAAATTCAATAAATAACAATCAGAAGCAATAATAATAATAATAATAATAATAATAAGTATGATGTAGTTCCGGGTTTCTCGTGGGTTCCCTTACGGAGCACTACAAGCTCTGCTAAACACAAACATCTGGCTTAACGCTAAACCAGCCTGGTCTAACCAGCATCCCTGAACTGACGACAGATCAACACACCGAATCTGATTAAGAGGAGAGAAGATCCGCTCCCAATGAATACAAAACCTTCTTACAGTTTATACACCCGAGGCGGAATGTCTGGAGAAGCAGGATGTACCTTAATCCCGCAGGCCATGGCTTTCGCGTCGTCGCCCTTGTACAGCAGTTTCATCCCCCTCAGAGAGCTCATCGCCTTCACAAACCCCGTGTGATCCTCATACTGGATGTAACCTTCGAAGTTTAAATGGCCACTGAATGAGAAGGTGTTGAAATTCTTCCCTGTCATTTCTTCCCTGTACGGATCAAGCATGGGAATGTCGACATTCCGGATCTTCCCGAATTTTTCAAACACGCACTTTAAGACGTCTTCTGAAGGTTTGTCTGGTGAAGTGTCTTTGTGGGCGAACCATTTGCAGGGAAGTCCTTCGAGGTGGACGGTGTCCGGTCTCTCTCCCGGAACGGTCTCGTTCATGTCCTTAGCGTCCCGGAAAAACGAGTCCCAGTCATGACGCGTCGGGAAGTCCGTCTTCGTTTCGGCCGCGCGCACCTTCAGGACATCGGTAAAGCCGCTGAGTTTGATACTCTTCCCATCCAAGTTGGCCAAAAACCGCTTGACGGCGCTCTTGTTCTCCGCCTCGCCCTCGAAGCGGATGTAATCCATGGTGCTCTTGGAGATCCGGAGCGAGGAGAACTGCTCCGGGTGCACCATGCTCTTCAGGCGCTCCATCACCTCCCAGTTGGAGATGGACTTCCCGGGCATCTTGAGCTGAGGAAGTGAAACACTGAGGGTCATCTTGGCGATGGGTTTCAGGTAGAGGTTGTGATCCCGACACAGGAGGACTGATTCCGAGGCGTCGTGGACGATCGTCGTCATCTTGTGCGCTGAGACAGCGAGGGGAACAGAAATGTCACACTTTTAGAGTTTGCGTTTGACTTATCCATCAGATCATAATTCTGTTTACAACAAGAGACTTGGACGCAAAATATATACATGAATTTGTAAACAGTGCTTCAAGATGATTTACAAACTATAGCCGTGCCGATATTACCGATATTAATGCGGAATACCGCGATATTACACGGAGCCGATAATCGGCACGTGCCTAAACCCGTGGAACAATACAGATGCAGAGAGGACGGAAAATAAACCTATTACATGCTCGTGCGGTGTAGCATTTTCAGACTCATGTCTTTTTAACAGGTATGATGTTTAACTTTAATGTTAAAAATAACGTTTAATGGTAATTACACTGAGTTTTACACTGTTATCATATTAGCGGGACAGAGCTAGCTTAGTTAGCATGAAGCTCCGCTAGCCGGTACCGCGAGTTCTTCTGACCCTGAAATAAATAACGTTACCCTTTCATCTTGTTAACTTAACAATAACTCACCAACCTTCTGGTTAATTCTGCAGGATAACAGCCGATGGATTCTCTTCTCGCCGTACAATATATCTGCTACGCTACACAACACCACTCACCAGCGAATGTACACAAAACCTTCGTGCATGAGTCACTTCCGGGTACGTCACAGCAAAGCAGCCGTTAGTCACCGGAAGTTCCGTTCTTCAACCCACTTTATTCGTGTTTGGTCTTTTCTTTTTCTTCTTTTTTTCTTCTCACCCCCCTTGTAATGTCCTTCCAAGTTTACATGGCCTGTTTTGTACTCTGTTATGGAAATAAAACAAAACAAAACAAAAAATCCGTGATTTTTTTTACATGTGATGTTTTGCAGTTTATTATTTCACGATTTCCCCCAAAGATGCATTTTTTTTTATGAAAACTAGGTTTCGTCTAATTTAATTTAATTTAGGTACATAATAAAAATGTTAGAATATCATTCACCAAAATATACAAATACTTTATGCCATTTTAAGTATAAAATTTTACTTAAGTAAAACAATACTATACATATATAAATTCCTGGACAGTGTGCTGATACTCTACAATTGTGTGTGTGTGTGTGTGTGTGTGTGTGCATGAAGTCACGGACTTCAACTACAATTACTGGGATAACCCTAAAAACCCACACATTTCTACATATTTTGTTATTATCTTGTTGCTGACGTAAACCTATTATTTATTTAGATTTTCCAAGATTAACATTTAAAAATGTTGCTTTCTTTAACTCATATGCAAACTCCTAATTGGATTCTTATTCAGTGTACTGTACATACTCTGTGTATATGCTGCACATAATGACATTGTAATGCCAATATATTCCACTAGATGGCGAACAGCACACTGGTTGAGATTCATGTGCCTGTAGAAACAGGAATGTTTCTGATTTGAAACAGTTTGCAGAATCACTTTTATGAGGTATTTGTACCAGTGAGGCTCATCATGTTCTCCCCGTGTTTGTGTGGGCTTCCTCAGGGTGCTCCGGTTTCCTCCCGCAGTCCAAAGACATGAAGATTAGGTCAACTGGCTACTCTAAATTGTCCGTAGGTGTAAATGTAATTGTGAGTGTTAATAGAGTGCGATAGATTGGCCCAGGGTGTAACCCCACCTCTCACCTGAAGTCAGCTGGGACTGGCTTCAGCCTCCCTGCGACCCTGATGGATAAGCGCTACAGATAATACAGATTTAATTTCTAAATGAGACTTTAATTTCTAGTTCAAAAATAATATAAAAATTTTGCTAAAGCCTACAATAGGTGCTGAGAGAAAAATACATATTTAGTGCATATAAAAGAAATAGTGGCACATGCACTGCTCTGAACCTTGTAAGATAACCTTGTAAGGCTCAAATAAACTGTTTCGTTAAAAGCTGAGTCATTTTTAACCAAACAGCACTTAATGTGTGTGTGTGTGTTCCAGATGTTCCCATTGTTTAGACTTAAAACATAGAAGTGAAACTCGGCAGCTACATTTTGTGAAGATTCGAACGGAAAGAAGCTGTGGAGAAATACAGTAAGTATCTAAAGCTGTATTTCTGTATACTCCCGTAATGAATCTACACTTGATCAGTTAATTATGTTAATTATGTTTATTTATTTGAACATTTTTTTCTACACAATGCCTTGACTGCTCTGTTTACCTTATAACACAGTGTGAGTGAACTTGCTGGTGGTCAGTAGTAAAAGGCTACGTGTGACAAGATTACATTGACTGATTACAAAATGTGACTTGTAATGATCCAAGATTCAAACTTTATTTGTCATGTGTACATTTGTACAAAGGCGCAGTGAAAGTGAATGCTTTCAGCCATTAGTACAGTCCATTGGAATTCTTGACTTTGGTCCTGCACCACCTAGGCATTGCTGACCTGGTGATTCCTTCTGAGATGGTTTAGACGCTGTCTCGCCTCCCGTATTGAAGTTGAGTCCATGGCAGGTCTTCGCTTGGTGTTCTGCTGATTGTGAGAGCTGCGTCTGTCCTCTATTTCTAGCTTTTCAAGTCCACAACCAGTCCGTTGTGTAAAGTTTAGGAACAGGTTGTTGGCCAAACACCACTGGGACAGCCTCTCCACTTCATCCACAGAGACCTTCTAGTGATTCTCGGTGGCCCCAACCTACCACCACAGAGCCGTCCTCACACTTCACGGTGGTGTTGGATGTGTATATGGCTCTCTACAGTCATGTGTGAACAGAGAGTACAGCAGAAAGATTAAAACACAGCCTTGGCAGCCATCCAGTTAAACAGTTCAGAACCCAACAGCAGAGTGAGGAGCACAGGCTCAGCACCAGGAGCTTAGCACACAACCTGAAGAAGACTATGGTGTTGAAGGCGGAACATTTAATCAGTAATCAGCAGTTCCCACTTCTCATGTCAAGATGAGATGGAGTGGTGTGCAGAACATGGGAGATGGCATCATCCATGGATCTGTTAGATCGGTAAGTGAACTGGAGAGGTTCTAGCATGTAGGGTAGAGGGTGAGGTCTTTGATGAGTCTCTCAAAGCACTTCATCACCACTGGACAGTCCTCGTGCACACCTTAGTCTGTAGGATGCTGTTTTATTCTCCGCTGTGTCTACCTGTCTGGAGCCCAGGAAGCGGTGCGTGCGTTCAGTATGTAGCCGATGGATTTACCAACCCACAGTTTCTGGTTGGGAAAGACTCTTATGTTTCACTTTGGAATGATATCATCTGTCAGTGTAACAAAGAAACTCAACACAACTTCTGTAAACTCAAACTTGACTGGAATATGATGACATAGTTACATTTTACAGGTTACTGATTACATTTCTGATTTCAGTGAATCGTAATCTATAGATTTGTAATAAAATGCATTTTTCTGTCAGGAGCTTAAAGGTCCAGCAGATCTATTAGCAGAAACAGATTATGTATTCCATAATATACTTATAATATTCAGTATGTAATATGTAATATAATATTCATAAGTATGCTGTCATTAGTGTATAATTATCTGTAACTAGGAATCGTTGTGTTTTCGTAAGTTTAGAATGAGCCCTTCATAGCTACACAGGGAGCGGGTCCACCTCTACGGCGGCGCCATGTTGCGCCGCTACAGTAGCCCAGAAGGGACAAACCTCTAGAGAGAGCCTTCTTCGTTTCATGTCTTTACATGTTTTAGTATGAATCTGAAAGCAAGCACTGGAAGAATGGAAAGAGAACGGAGTGTGAATGTAAGTATTTGGAAGTGCGCTACAGGCACCTGATGGCCGTACAGGCACACCGTACGTAACACATGCTTGGAAAGGGAGAAGTCAAGGTGAGGCATTCAGGTGGCTGAATCCTACATAGCACAGGACATGAGTGTGTGTTGCAGCAAGCGTTCTGCTGGCTGGGAGGGGTGAGCTGATGGCTCAAGTGAAGTAAATGTGTCATGCACTATTTCTCTGCTTGTTCTTGCATCTTGCATGCAGATTTACAGTAAGGTTGTACTCTGAAGAAGGAGGCATGATCTCGACAATGAGGTTGTCTGGTGAACAGGACACGGGGGCACTCAAGAGGTGAGACATTAGTGTTAAATCAGAGCAAACTTTAACATTACTCTGCACTAATTTGAAGTGCACTAGTCAGAATCTCACAGTGTGGTACTAAAAAAAGTGACTAGTGAAATGAGGACATGATCTGGTACTTACTGATATCATGCCATGAATTAGTTAAACATATTTAAGCTGCAGTATTGCTGAATACTGGACTGTGATTGATTTGATCCCAGGTTTATATTAATATCAGCCTAATCTAAAAAAGTGTGTTTTGTAATTTAACAACGAACATTGTTGATATGGTGAACTTTTCTGTAAGGAGATGTTTAGTATTCATGATGGTGCAGTGGTGGCTCAGTTACTAATCAGAACGCCGGGGGTTCAAACCTCAGCACCACCAAGCTGCCACTGCTGCCACTTTAACACTGCTCCGGGGGTGCTTTATCATGGCTGACCATGATGACCAGCTGACCCCAAGCTGGTGGAAGTGAAGAAAAGTGTCACTGTGCTATAATGTGTGACAAATAAAGGCTTTTTTCTATAACTAACTCATGGAAGTGCCTTCACAGTAAATGTGACTATAAATGGATAAAAAGTATAACACGTAACTCAATTAATTAATAAAAATATAATTATTAGCAAATTGCAGTGGAATAAAAGGAATAAAACATTTTTTTTTAGATTTTTAACTGTGTTCCAAATATAGCACCCCCCACTGTAGTGTTTTGTTTTTTACACTTTGACAAATTTAGAACGAATAATGAAGGGAAGAGGGGCATAATGAGGGTATTTATGCAAGGTTTGTGTTTTAGTCTGACTCAGGGCAAAAGGTCAGACTCACCTGAATCCAGCTGTGTGTCCATGAGGAGTGACAAATCAGTGACACTTCCATTACACTTCCAAGATTCTTCTGCTGATTTGAGGTAAGGATTCTGTAGGGAAGGATCTTTCTTTATCAAAAATATGGCAGAACACTTCACCCCATCATCCATTTTTAAAATGTATTTTCATGTTAACTCACAATTGTCTACTAGCCTACAAGCATGATGCATTACATTATAAATTTTACTGATTGTTCCATTCATGGCTTTTTCAACACCCAGCTATGTGTCAATGAAGAGTGACTGGTCAATGCACCTTCCAGTGGCATTCAGACAGGGATGCTGTTCTACTGATGTTAGGTCAGTATAATGTTTTATTAGCAACGTAACACAATGCCATTATCTGTAACAGTTTAGTGCACCAAATATATATAAATATATATTTTTTTATCTTTAATCAGATTTATACTGGAAGGGGCCCAAATGTTATTGTTTTATGCTAACCCCTGGGTAGTCGTTTTCATTCACAAAATATAATGGCAGATAGAAATTTGCAGAATGTACTGTAACTTTGTTCAGCTCGTCTTCCTCAACCTCAGCTACCTCACTTTCATAATCGGTCTTGAACAGCCACCCTGTGGAATTTGTGGTTGTATTATATTGTGGAGCTAATTAAGGCAGTGTATAGGTCAGGCTACAGGAGCAAACTACTGCCGAGAAAACAATAAAGTGCACCTCCTATTCTAATATGTATATGTATCTATTAAGAACACATTATCAGTTCAGTTTAAATAATGAACTCATTCTGCTACATTCCTAAACCTTAGAGTAAAACACCTGATGTTAGTAATATTCTATTCAATTAAATTTTATTTCTGTAAATTCTGATATAAATCTTACATTTATAAATGTATACCTAATGAGAAAGCCAGAGGCGATTCTGGAAAGGAAAAACTCCCTGATAAAAAATTGCTATAGAGTAAAAAAGTGCAAATGTGTAACCAGGAACATATGATCTTATGAGCAACTTATAAATATGACCATCAGAGTTATTTCTGAATTCATTATAGTTTTAACTTGAAGTCTAGTCTGTTGAAGTGACTGTTGAGTGATGAGACTTGTAAAGTGTATGTAAACTGTTCTTAGCAATTGCAGTCCTAAAGCTATCCATGGAAGAACATCCATAGCCAATTTTATGTTTTCTAAGTGGTACCATCCATAGTAATGTCACATATATTTAGGCTGTCCGTATGGAGCCATTACTCAGTAGCAGTGAGTCAATTCAATTCAATTCAATTCAATTTTACTTCAATTCAATTTTATTTGTATAGCGCTTTTAACAACAGACATTGTCACAAAACAGCTTCACAGAAGTATATAAATTCTGAATATAAACTT
>JAQQZR010000035.1:53526-65767 GCA_030068235.1 Notoglanidium macrostoma | reverse complement strand
TTCCAACAGCTGGAGAAAGGAAACCTGATCTTCTATGAGGAAGACCTGAGAGAGTGTGGCATTGATGTCAGAGAAGCAACAATTTACTCTGGAGTGTGTACTCAAATCTTCAGAGAGGAGTTTGAGTTTCACCTGGGGAAGGTGTTCAGCTTTGTACATCTGAGTGTTCAGGAGTTTCTGGCTGCTTTATACACATTTCTCACCTTCTTCAACAAAAATGTCACAAGACATCCAAGCTCTGACCTGTCTGATCTTCTTAACACATCAGACATGTCGGACTTGCTGAAGTGTGCAGTGGACAAGGCGTTAGAGAGTGAGAATGGACACCTGGACCTGTTCCTTCGCTTCCTTCTGGGTCTCTCACTGGAGTCCAATCAGACTCTTTTACAAGATGTACTGCCCCAGACAGGAAGCAGCTCTCACACCAGACAGGAAACAATTGAGTACATAAAGCAGAAGATTGGGGAGAATCCATCTCCAGAGAAATCAATCAATCTGTCCCACTGTCTGAATGAACTGAATGATCGGTCGCTAGTGCAGGATGCTCAGATGTACTTGAACAGAGACGGTTACAGTCGCCTCAGTGGGGCTTGGCTCTCACTTGTTCAGTGGTCAGCTCTGGTGTTTGTGTTGCTCAACTCTGAAGAGGAACTGGATGTATTTGATTTAAGGAACTATTACAAATCAGAGGCATGTCTTCTGAGGCTGCTGCCAGTGGTCAAAGCATCCACAAAAGCTCTGTAAGCATTTTCATTTATAAGTGTATTACTTTAGTGTTTGTTAATATGAAGTAACACATTTACATTCATTTATTTTTAGCTTTTATTCAATCTGACTTACAACTGAGCAGCACCACTAAGGGTTAAGTGTTAACTGTGGTTTGGTGAACAACAGATAACCATCTGTGTCTCCTGGGTATCTTCATATGCATGCTAAGACCTTCCAATATAGAAAGTGACATAAAGTGGATTCAGAACGTATTCAGACCCCTTTACTTGTTGTCCACATTGCTGTGTTGTGAATTTGATTATGAATGAATATAGTTGCCATGTTTACCTATGAATCTACACTTAATCGCCCATAATAATGGAGTGAAAATGTGTTTTTTGAGCTTTTCAAAACGGAAATCTCTTATTCACAAAAGTATTTGGCATCAATTACAGCTACAAGTCTTCTTGGGTATGTCTCTACAAGCTTTGCACACCTGGATTTGGGCAGTTATCCCATTCTTCAGGTCTGATTCTCTCTAAGCCCCGTCAGATTGGATGGCGAGTGTCTGTGAACTGCCATCTTCAGGTCTCTCCATAGATGTTTGATGGACTTTAGTTGGGCCACTAAAGGACATTCAGAATCTTACTCTGAAGTCACTCCAGTGTAGTTTTGGCTGTATGCTAGCACTCTGGAGGAGGTTTTCTTTATGGATGTTCCTGTATTTTGCTGCATTCATCTGTCTCTCAATTGTTACCAGTCTCCCTGTCCCTATAGTGTGATGCCACCACCACCATGTTTCACTCTAGGGACAGAGTTAGCCAGGTAATACACAGTGCCTATTTCCCCCAAATATAGTGCCTGCTGTTCTGCCCAGAGTTCAATTTGCCCAAGAGTTAAATCTCATCAAACCAGAGAAGTTTTTGTCACATATTGCCATATTGAGTTCTTTATGCTGTCATTTGCCTTTTACTCAACAGTGGCTTCCGCTTGCCACTCTGCCATGAAACTCTGATTTATGGAGTGCTGCAGAGATGGTTATCCCCCTAACAGGCTCCCATCTCCCATCCCTGCACAGGACATTTGGAGCTTTTTTTATTGTAACTGTTGGGTTCTTTCTTAACTCCCTCACCAAGGCCTTTCTTTGTCCAATTTGGCTGGACTGCCAATTCTAGGAAGGTTCAAGGTTGTGCCAACCTTCTTTCATTTTAAAATTATTAAGTTCACTTGCTCCTGAGAATACTCAAAGCCTTAGAAATTGTTTTATATTATTGCCTGGTTTGCCTTGCCACAATTTGACCTCAGAGACCTTCAGACTTCATGAACTTCATGGACTTCATGGACTTCATGGCTTGGTTTTTATCCTGACAATGCAGTGTAAATTCTGGGCCCATGT
Organism: Notoglanidium macrostoma; assembly: GCA_030068235.1. Taxonomy (NCBI): domain Eukaryota; kingdom Metazoa; phylum Chordata; class Actinopteri; order Siluriformes; family Auchenoglanididae; genus Notoglanidium; species Notoglanidium macrostoma. The sequence goes on along the minus strand of JAQQZR010000035.1, from coordinate 63,663 downwards.
AGACCCTGGTGTGAGCATTTCCAAACCTCTGTCTAATCAATTCAAATTGCAACAGGTGAACTCCAGTTGAGTTCTAGACACATCTCAAGGATAACCAAGGCAAACAGGATGCATGTGACAACAGTTTTCAGTGCCACAGCAAAGGATATGAATCTTGTGAATAAAAGATTAAGTTAAAAACATTTGTACATTAATGGAAAAAATGGCAGTTATATCCATTTCAAATGAAACCCACAACACAGTGAAGTGTGCAACAAGTAAAGGGGTCTGAATACTTTCTGAATCCACTATATGATAAATAAAACATAGCATTAACTAGTAAGCAACCCTCTGCCCATTGCAGTAACACAACCATCCTTGAATAGTCCAGGAATTAATTCAAGAATCATCACTGAACCAGTGCATTAATATTTGTAACTGCACTTTTCTCCCAGGCTGTGTGGTTGTAATCTCACAGAAGAAAGCTGTCAAGGTTTGTCCCTAATTCTTAGCTCACAGTCTTCCAGCCTGAAGGAGCTGGATTTGAGTTTCAATAACTTGCAAGATTCAGGAGCGTGGCTGCTTTCTGCTGGTCTGGAGAAGACACACTGTAAACTGGAGATACTTTGGTGAGATCAGCATTATGATTCACACACATATTACAAAAACATTGGGCTAACATTCGTGCATGTGTGATTGGCATTAAAAAGGAAAAAAATCCCATGCATGGTGTATTGCACAAATAAGTGCTAATTTTGCCATCTAACTGAGGAAAAAATAGGGCAATTTTATAATAATCAAATTTATTTTATAGTAATAAAATAAACTTTTTCCACTCAAATTTGACCAACATATTCTTAAGTAAGTAAGAAATAAAACACTCGAGTTTTGCTGTTATAGAAAAACAATCACTGACTGCCTGATGCAAAGTGTAATTTTTACTGCCCAGAAGTTGATTCTTTTCCCATAACAGCATATTCCAGTGTGTTTTATTCCTCCTTCACCTCAGAAGTCTGCCAAGAATCGCAGTGTTTTATTTATTAATGAATGGCACGTCATGCTTTTTAACTGCTTATACTTACATTTAATGCTGTGAAACGGCCATGGGCCATAGCAGCTATAAACAGTCGTTCCATCGACAAACAGTCCAACTCTAGTTCTCCTGTTCTAGAAAATAATTTAACACCTTCTGGTCTGAAAATTCAACAGCCCTGTGGTATATAAAGCTTCAGGATTATATTTAATGGCAGCCTATATACAGGGACAGGCAGTTCTTTCCCTCTGGCAGGCACAGGCGGTAATGCCTCATTTCACCATCAGGGGTCGAGCTTGATAGTCTCAGATTTTCAAAGCACCCCACAGATTAACTTCACAAGTGTTCAGCATTTCCCATCAAAAAGCATAAAACTTACAACTAAGTGTTTAGAAAAACAAGTAATACTATTTAGAAGTACAAGAGGCTGGTGAGGAAATGACTGTTTATAGCTGCCTTTGTGTATCATTGACGAGTTTCCTATACCATTTAATTCCTTAGTTATTGAACTTTTGGTACACTATTTTTTTTTTTTAATTAGACTGGAGAAATAAACAGTTTATAGAGGTCAGCTGTGTTAGTTGTATAAAATTGAGCATATTAGTGTTTATTTGTAAATATGTTGCCTTTGTCTCTGCAGGCTGGAAAAGTGCAGCATTACAGTGAAAGGCTGTGATTATCTGGTTTCAGCTCTGAGGTCAAACCGCTGCTCACACCTCAGAGAGCTGAATCTGAATCACAATGAACCTGGAGAATCAGCGGTGAAGATGCTCGATGAGCTACTGAAGGATCCACAGTGTGAACTGCAGACACTGTAGTGAGTAACTGACTTACTGCCACATTCTAGACAAACAAAGAAGCATGGCTATCCCATAGTGAGTCAATGACTGTCTATTTATAGTAACTGGAGGTGTGTGAGTGGGCGAGTTTGTGAGATGGAGATATTCTAAATGCCTCCATCAACATGGTGTCTGTCATCAACCAAATGAAGACCTTTGAAGACCAAATGAAGACCTTTAGTGTTTAGATATAACATAAAAAGTTTTTCACCCGTGGACAGATTACATCATGATGGTCAGTAGTATCTTCTGGCAACAACAAAAAGACAATTGGTCTCATTTATCAATCTTTTTAGTAAAGATTTGTGCGTTTGAATAAATGTTTTAATGGCCAAACCGAACTAAAAATTTCCACTAGCTTCTTCATACTCATGAGTAACACTGACGAATTATCGGAAATTAACGTTGTAAATGATTCAAGTGCATTCACGGCTCAGCGGAGTTACAGTTGAGGTTAGAAGTGTACATGCAGTCATCATGGACATGAAGGTCACGAATGGAAATATTGGGCTTTCACTAATTTCTTTAAACTGTACTTTTTCTGGGGAAGGAGGATTGTGCAACATACATCTTTAAAAATAAACAGGAATTTAGTGCACAAGTTGTAATTTATTTTGGGTTTTCTGAAATCACTGAGACATTCCTGAGTGTAAATCTATGATACCTCTTATTTCCCTTTGTACTGTGTGTTGGTCACTCCGATGAGACCCTTTTAATGCTGTGCACAGAGAAGCTCCCAGCTGTAGTCAACCATGATCACAAACAGGAAGTTAAGAGGCCTTGGCTCTGGCAAGTTAAGACATTATGGAATTTTCGGCACCACTGAACTAATAACCTAAGTGGGTGTGTGTATAATTTTGGCGCTGTGTTGATTACAGGAAATCCAAAACAAATTAAAACTTGTGCACCAAATACTTTTTTAAAATTAAAGCTGTATATTGTACAGTCATTATTCCCTAGGAAAAGAACAGTTCACAGCAATCACTGAAAGCCCGATACTGCCAAGACATTCAAGTGTGTGTAACTGGAGTGTGTGTAAACATTTGACCACGACTGTACAGTTAAGCTATGGCCACAAAACTCCCAGATGATGACTAAATGACCAAATAGTGGAAGAGAGACTTTACTAATTTCACAATATTAAATCTACACATTTACATTAATGCTTTCCTGAACTGACAGGGTTTTCATGAATATGTAATTTCTCGTGTATATTAATGTAGAATCGTTTCCCAGGCCATTCCGTACAACCAGTTATACGGTGTGTGTGATTTTAATTATGAAGCGTATGATGGCGAATGGTGAGAACCGTGTGCTAATGGCTAATCCTTCCATCCCGTCTTGTCCCACAGCATCGAGAGAGACCTGCTTGAGTTGCAGAAAAGTCACCATTCACACTCTTCCACTGATCAGTTCTTTATCATCAGTACAAAATCAGCGTTCTCCCTTTCCAGACGCAGTCGTGCTTTTCCACCAGTGTGAAGTAGCCAGAACATCAACATGCTGAATTTCAGATAACCAAAGCAATGATGGCTAATTCGAGACTGTTTCATCTTCATCCTTTCCTGTCTATACGCCGCAGAGGCATCATCATGGACAGAGATTATACGCAAGACAACGGACGGTTGGTAGATGTTTCTAGCAGTTCTGCTTTAAGCCATTCATTCTGAAAGTCGCTCAGTGGGAGTAAATTGGTGCGATTTTCAGTAACTCGTTTGTTTCTTGGCTGATTTACAGACATGATATTGATTTTGAGCTAAAAAATCCTCATATTCTTAAGCCACTGTTCTTTATCGGTTGCTAAGTGAAGAATTCGAAGTTGCTTACGTTGTTGTCACGATGATGAATTCCTCCGCAGTCCATGCCTTGTTAATTACTTGCAAATCATTTAATAAATTCTGTATATTTTTCCAGACCAAATCTTGTTTTTTTTCCCCCCAATATAAACATACTATAACAACAAAAAAATGCTCCCCTTACCATGGAGAGATGTCCAGGAGGCAGAATTGCCCATGCACTTTGTGTGGGAGGGGCATACACGCTCTCCTGTCAATCACAGCAAGATCCAGTCGCTGGCATCGGGGTTCGTGTATGCGGAAGAGGGCGGATAGCGCGTTCCTCTGTGTGTTACGCCGCCCTGTGACGCAGCATCAAGAGCAGGAGTGAAATGATGGCATGTAGTTTTGGAGTAAGAACAGCGGGACAAACCGTATGTTTTAAAACAATGGCATTTATTGCTAAAATGCACTTTTTACATGAAAAAAGTCACAAGTAGTCAGTACAAGACGATGTGTAAATGAACACACTGTCAAAAGTTCACGAGGCAGTTTTCCTCAGTATCTCAACTGTAGCACCAATGGCCTATAAATATGTTTTCACAATATATTTTTTTTAAATATTTCTATATATTTTTTCTTTTTTCTTCTCAACGCAGCCATGTTTCTCTTTAAAATCAGGCATGTACCCCGGATCTCCAACATGGAGACGCACTTGTGCTTGTGAGAATATTGGCACTAAATTCACAAATGAGAGCGAAAACAGGACAAAAACAGATCAAGAGTTCAACTTTGTCTTTCCGTTGCAAGGTTCATATAAAACAAAAACATAAAACAGGCTTTGTCTCAATACCTAGTGAGTTCCTTACTGCCTTGATCAGCAGCAGTTTAACCGGAGAATCAACCTTATAAATGTTCACTGAAACACTGCATTTTGCTAGCTGTTGCCATGGTTATAGTGGTGAATCAATGTTTATTCCCTTACTGCTTTGGTAAACCTTTATATTTCTTCTGGATACAAAAAAATTGCTTCAGTCTTGTTGCTAGCTAGCTACAAACATGCACCAATGGAAAAGAAATCATTACTTTGCTAGCTAACTATGCTAATCATTAAGGTTGTAACAAACTAGTGAAAACTAGCTGGCTAAAATAAGCCATGTATCATATTTCTTGCACATTTATAAATCTTTGTTTTGGAGGAACAACACTGAAAATTTCCAGTCAAGCTACGAATAGAAACGAAAGAAAAAAAATCACCCCATAAAGCTAAGGCAGTCGATGTGCTAACCCCAGTGTTCGGACCTTAAACATTCGCAAATGGCTTTTTTTGTTCTTTTCTTGGATTTGGTTTTATAACTCGGTGTTTTTATGCAGTTCCTTCCAATGTTTGAAAAATGACTAGCCAAGTAGCTAGCTAGCAACAGACTGGCACCAAAGAACAGTTAGCTTGAAAAACAATTAGCTAACGTTAACTTATCAAGCTAATATGACTTCACAACATGATTGCAACAACTTGGAACCAGAAGGAGACGACAGCCTGAGGCGACAGTGCGAGTTAGCATGCTGATGTACAAAATCCTGTGGTGCAAATTCATAACAAAGACAATCAACATAAATAAAGGAGAAAATCGAAACAACATTTGTACACTTTTTGACAGAAAAACACGTTACGTGAATCAAAAGAAGAAAAATTTGTATGCTCAATCAAATTTATTTATTAAAATAAATAAATAAATAAGTACAAGCAGCATATGATGCTGACTTTATACGGTGTTGTGTTTAAGGAAAAGGCAGAAACGGTGGATTTGTTTTGTTGGATTTATTTGCTTTTGCGTGTGAATTAGCTGGCTGTTCCGAGACCCGACCCAATCCAGGCTTTATTTATTCATTTGTTGTTTGTTTGTTTTTAAAGCAAAACGTTGCTGAATTTGTGCTAAATTCTTTCAGGTGCTGGTACATTGATGCTAATTTCTTGAATCGGTGCTAAATATTAAGGTTCATCGAGTCTCATCATACTAAATTCCATAAATGTGTCCAACAATTGCTGCTAAATCTGTGTCAATGTTCCTCTTGTCTCTGAGCAACGTGTAGCACGTTTCTGACTCTGTGCATAAATCCACCCCTCGCTGGTGAACGAGTGGCAAGTCGATCAAATTTGGGCTAAATTCTTTTAATCACCGCTGAATTTGTACTAAATCCGCAAATCCAGTGTACGTTCCCATGCTAATCTCAACATGATTATGAGGATTAGTTCACATTGTTCAGTGAAAAATCTCCACTTTCACGGTTTCCTCCATGATGGGAGACATCAGCGAAAACAAGACCCTCAGGAGAGGCTGAGTATTACCCGCCGCCTCGAGGGGTTGCCTGCGGCTCACCAGGCATCGACACGCTGCAGGTGCGATCTTCATCTCGTGACAGAAAGGCCCGCATTATTACACCTTACACAATAAAAAACATTACATTTCCTTTCTTTACGGATAATATTTTATAATTCCAGAAATCCAGTCTGTTGATTCAAGTGTGCGATTAATGATTTAAGAGAAATGCTGAATGAAAGTGAAGAAATTTTCACTTTTTTCCATAATGCTAGTCAAAATCAAACCGCTCAATATCAGTCTGTTCACATTTAAGACACTTCAAGTGGGCCAGACCCAAAAAAAACAGATTAGTGACCAATAAGTATTCACCCCGTTCCTATGGACCCCCTAAATGAGGACCCTAAACTAGGGTCAACTTCTTAGAATCACGTCATTAGCACCGTATCTGAGTTTATTGCTCTGTTTTGCCCCCTAGTGGACAAACCAAGACTTGCTTTTTTCCCTACAAAGCTCGACGGACAAAATGATCAGATCTGTTGTCACGGTCTATAAGTTTGCACCCCTGGTTTAAGGTGTTTTAATTAAAAACACATTGATGAAAATTATTACCAGCTCTCCACTGGCGTGAGTTCGAATCCCGTCAGCGACATCGACAGTCTGTGGCGTGGAGCCGTGGGAACGGAAGTGGCCTTGCTGTATGTGGGAGGGGCATACGTTCTCTCCTGTCAATCACAGTGTCACTAGCCAATCAGGCATGTCTATGAGCTCATGTATGAGGAAGAGGGCAGAGAGCACACAGCCTCTCCGGTTGGTATTCACAAGTGACCAAAGTGTGGAGAAAACACAGGAAATAAACGTACCATCTGAAACGATACACGCTTGACAAAGAGGAGGAGAGACGTTTTCACTTCACATTAGTACAAGATTCCAGCTCAAACCCACATTCTGTTTGTGCTCAGAGTGTGTGTGTGTGTGTTTGTGTGTGTGTGTGTGTGTGTGTGTGTGTGTGTCAGAGCTTGCTGTGCTTTAAACCTTATTTTGTGCCACAAACTGTTATTCTGAGGTAATGAAACACTTTTCAATGCTTTGCCCATTTCCTTTGGGCTTGTTTTGAGGATAATCATTCAGCGAAATGTGAAATGTGAAACAACAACAAAATGAGGACCTGCGGAATTCTGTTCCCTTTACTTATTTCTCGCTTAAGATGTTTGGCTCAGATCTGATCTTTCATGTTTGCAAACGACCCGTACCCGTGTCATTCCCCAAGCCGTCCTGATGCTCCACTCCGTCACCTAGCTCCTTAACTAACTCCTAATTTACTCACACTACGTAAATGATAAAAGGTGTAATAATATAACATTAGTGTTGTTCATTTTATTGGCTGGTTGAGGCCTAAGGGGAACGAAAAGAAAGCACTCGCTCCACAATCAGTTTTTTGTTGTTTGCAGAGACTCCACGTTTCTCCGCTGTGCTCGTAGGGGTTGTTGATTTCGAGGTAATCGTTCAAGGAGGAAAACAATGAAACAATGAAATGCGAAACAACTTTCCACAGGAAGCTTGAGAGACCAGAAATCCTTCATTTCTCTTCCACTTTTTTAAAGAGCTAGTTGGTCATTCAGACCCGTTTGTGCTCAATTTTAGGATTTTTAAACCTTCATTATTAATTCACATTTTAGCTTTAGTCAAAAAGCAATTCAATAAGAAATTCCCCCAGTTCAGGACAAGAACACCATCTAATGCTGGTGCTGAGAGATCTTCTGGGCAGAAAATAGCAAACTGGATCGCAGCTGGGCCGTATTGCGTATTCGGGTTTAAGTGTTGGGGTTAAGATGTGCTCAGAGGATGATCAGAGTGACGCAGTGCGATTTTGAGGTAAACAATAAAACTGTAAACTCGAACATCCAGGGAGTTGCTGAGACATTTCCAATCTGACGATATAAAGCTGCTGGGTTTTACTTATTTATTTAGTTATTTTTTTCTTTCTTTCTTTCTTTCTTTCTTTCCTTCAGCTCAACAGGTAATCAGCTACATTTAAATGCACACAATAGCTGAATGTATTGAGGAAAACAGTAGTGTGTTTAACACACACAATCCTCCCTCCTTCTGAAGCCTGTCAGAACGGCTGCATTCTGAACGTCCAAATTTAATCAGAAAAGTCCACTGACGTTCACCTGGGCTTTAATCAGGCAGGTTACTCTGGACTAAAGCCTCGTCCACGTGCATACAGATGTTTCTGAAAACAAGACACCTAGAACGGGAGATACATTTGCATTCATGTGCGAGGGCTCTGCTTACCACGGGAAATCACCAGGTCCTTACTTTACATACTGGACTTTCTTATTTGAAGTTAAAGATTTTGCTTTGTTTTATTGTGTGATTATTCCACTGAAGACGATGAGCTCGGTGTTGCTCCTGCAAACTAACTGGAACTAAAAGGAAGCAGAAGATTTGATATCCGTATTTTTAACCTAACCTTTGAAGCTGTATGTTCTTCTCTCACTCAATACGCAGCTCTTAACAATATTCCTAACGTAGCGTTTTACGGCACACTGTCGCCTCTGACTGTGAGCATTTTTCAGTTTTGCGTTTGTGTTTTTTGGCTATATTTTGCTTGTGTTTGACTTGAAACAAAAGGATAGAGTTTTTTAAAAACTTAAAAAATATCAGTATATTAGCTATTTGGCCGTGTAAACATTATGATGTGACAAAGATTGGACATTTGGTGTGTGTGTGTGTGTGTGTGTGTGTGTGTGTGTGTGTGTGTGTGTGTGTGTGTGAAAACACAGTTAAGGAGCAGAAGGTGAAATGATGGCTGATTTTTGACTCAAATTCAAACTTTTTTAAGCGAACATTCCTTAAGTTCCTTGTCTGAAAGGCATTGTTGAGAGGTGTGTGTGTGTGTGTGTGTGTGTGTGTGTGTGAGTGTGTGTGTGTGTGTCTAACGTCTGTTTACGTTGTGCTCGTCGGGTAACTGTGCAGTGGAGAATGACTCTGAGGTAACAGTTTGAACAGACGATGGACCAAACAAACCTTTCTTGAGTCACCGGAGACTCGAGGGACGATTTTCAGACGGACGTGCTTCTCGAATGTCTTCTTTTTTTTTAAAACACAGAAATTCTGTAAACCTTTTTCCCCCAAACATTCTTCAAGCTGTTGAATTTTGCTATTCACTGTTCTGAACACTTGTGAATGTTTCTGAGCACTCACAGGCTCTCAGCAAGCTGCCGAGGGTTGGTTTCATTTTTTGAGTGTCTCCGAATCCTCAGAAGCTCTCCACGAAGCTGCCGGGAAAAAGACCGGTGCGTCCGGTGCGCTGCAGAGTTCCCTTGTACCAGCCGTCGTCACGCTTCTTGTGAACGAAAACGATGTCGCCCTGCTTCAGCTCGATCTCAGCGTCGCTCTGAGGAGGATACGGCACCACAGCGCGATATCTGCGGAAGAACAAGCGTGAATAAGAATACACTAGCTTTCATGTTCTTGAAACAGAACAGTAAGCATCACGTGAATGAGGCACCTTATATAAGGTGCTATACAGTATATTCAACATGGGTCATTTGGGATTCGTCCAAATAAGTGGAACTTCTAGGTCATGTGACCTAAATCATGTGCATAGTCAATCTGTTACAGAAAGTGTTTTCTATAAAATATTCTGTTTTTTATGCCTGGAAACAAGAGGTGCAATGTTTTTCATTTTGACTTTGTGACTTTTCTGAAGCATGACTTAATCTGTGGTTTAGTTTTTATATCCGTAACAGTAAATCCTCTGTTGTTAATTTATTTATTTATTTTGAATGCAGTAACATGGCTTGTTAATTGTTTAAACTTATTACTGACTTAGGGTTAGGGTTAGTTGCTTGTTCAGAGAACAAGCGTGTAATGAATGAGTGTCTGCATGTGCTTTTTTTCCTTTTCAGGAGGTTCAGATGCCAGAGAAAGAGACGGAGTTGCCCTTCAGTCTGATCAAATCTTTTTGTGTGCGTGCACCTGAGTGCTGAAAGACATAGCACTGAAAGCGCTGCCCTCTCTCCCTCCCTCTCCCTCCTCTCTCCCCCCTCCCCCTCCCTCTCCCCCCTCTTCTCCCTCTCCCCCCTCTCTCCCTCCTCTCTCCCCCCTCTCTCCCTCCCTCTCCCCCCTCTTCTCCCTCTCAACCCCCTCCCCCCCTCCTCCCTCCCTCTCCCCCCTCTTCTCCC
>JAQQZR010000035.1:23478-35076 GCA_030068235.1 Notoglanidium macrostoma | reverse complement strand
CTCAACTAAGTAAAGAGAAACAACAGTCCATCATTACTTTAAGACATGAAGTGACTTTTAAGTAATAAAAATAAAGATAATAACATTGAAGTAGAAGGGATGTCCAAACTTTTGACTGGTAGTGTATATATAATAGCAATAATAACAGAATATATATATATATATATATAGATACATGTTATTCTTAGTTTGCCATTACTTCCATGTGGCCATATTTATTGTATGTCCGTTTTTGTGTTTTTGAATAATTTTGTAAAATTTTTACATTTTTAATATTAATTAGGTGGAGGTTTTAAAATAAGCCCTTTGGGTTTCCTGCACTGTATTTGTTATCTTTGTCATTTTATGTGTATTTTTTAAATTGTGCAAAATAAATGAACTCCTTACAAATGTCACGTTCCGCCTCTCCATCCTTCTCTATTTCTCAGACTGATGAAGCTCCATCTAATTTCAGTGTTTGTAATCCATATCCATTATAGCTGTCTATCATTTACACATTTTTTTTTCCTCCAGCATGGATCATTAGCTGAGCTGAAGATATACAGATAACATGGTAGATGACAATAAAACGGGATTGAAGTACAATTACACATCGTGGAAAATTGCTGTAGATGCCTGTTCCAGGTTCTGGGATCATTGCTCTTCCATACATCACCCATAATGCAGTGCTTCACAGGTTTAATGACAGCACTATTCTGCTGACGCCGTGATGAAAAGACTCAGGTGAACTTCACGCCCCTGGCTAGTTTATTCTCCCGCTTATGGTTTATGAGGACACGCTGGTGCATTCTGGGATACTGCACTGGATGAGCTATTCAATCAAGTTTGGGAATTGGGGCTTACTGAAAGTTTGATGAGGTTTGATTTAACTTTGATGAAAAAATACTCATCATTTAGTACTAAAACGTGTTTCTTGTTTCCTGAACTAAACCTGTCCCAAAATAGTTTTCACATTCACTTGAAAAACAAACATGCAAGCAATTGTGGCACTCACCTCCACGTAGAGGATGGGGAAAATGCCAATTTTATCTCCCAGCATGCCTTCTGCCCAGTTTTCATCCACTCGGCGAATCACCGTGAGAATCTCATCCTGGAGAAAGAAAAATCCTCAAATAAGTTCATTTGTGTGACTATGACACAACCTCACATCCAAAAAAATTGGGAATCTGTGTAAAATGGAAATAAATGCAAAATGTGTTGATTTGTAAATCATGTAAAGCCATATTTCATTGAAAATAAAACAAAGATAACATATCAAATGTTGAAACAAAAATGTCATTATTTCTTTTGGAAAATATATGCTCATTTTGAATTTGATGCTAATAACATGTTTCAAACAAGTTGTGGTGTGGCGTGTTTCCCCTGCGCAGTCCTCCTTTAACACCGCTCTGTAAGCATTCGGGAGCTGAGGAGACCTGGTGCTGGAGCTCTGAAAGTGAAGTGCTGTCCCATTCTTGCCTGATATAGGATTTCAGCTGTTCAACAGTTTGGAGTCTCCTTTGTCATATTATTCGTTTCTTGATGCACCAGATGTGTTCAGTGTGTGACAGGTCTGGACCGCAGGCCAGTTTAGCACTCGGACTCTTCGGTTACGGAGCCGTGCTGCTATAACACGTGCAATATTAAGTTTGGCGTCGTCCTGCTGGAATCAGCAAGGTACTCCCTGAAAACGTTGTTGTCTGGATGGCAGCATATGCTGCTCCAAAACCTGCATATATCATTCAGTGTTAATGGTCCCTGTCCAGATGTACAAGCTGCCCCTGCCATGTGCACTAATGCCCATCATACCATCCCGGATGCTGGCTTTTTCACAGTGAGCTGATAACAGGCCAGATTCTCCCTCTCCTCTTTAGCCTGGAGGATGCTGCATCCATGATTTCTTAAAAGAGTTTCAAATTTAGATTGCTCAGACCACAGGACAGTTTTCCACTTTGCCTCAGTCCACCGTAAACGAGCTCGGGCCCAGAGAAGGCGGCGGCGTTTCTGCATCATGTTTATACCAGGTTTCTTCTTTGCATGCTGGAGGTTTAACCTTCATGTGTGGATGCAGTGCTGAACTGTGCTCACTGTGAACTGTGTTCCTGAGCCATGCAGTGATTTACACTACAGAATCCTGTTTGTTTTTAATGCAGTGCCGTCTGAGGGCCCAGAGATCACAGCCATCCAATATTGGTGTTCAGCCTTGTTTCTCTGAATCTTTTAATGATATTCTGTACCGTAGATGATGAAACCCCCCAAATTCCCCAGGAATGACCACGACCCAAACCTCAGAATTTAGTCATGAAGAAGGTTTGTGAATATAGACCAAAAATCCTAGGACTAGTTCACAAAGGTAAATTTTTCAAATTATGCAAATCAAGGTGGGCGGGGCTAAACGATAATGTAATAATAAACCAATCCCATGATACTAAAGCATATTCCTTTTACACTGACCAAATTATAGTTCCTTATAAACATGTAGTAAAATACTGTTCATTATAATGTAATGTAGCATATTTACTACATAACAATCTGTGTTTAGTTAATATCTATTACAAATGATAACAAATTATTTGTTAGAGCTTAAAAGCAGCCCCAAGGTCCGTGGTCCAAGCATGGTTTGCTCATGATTGCATTTCATTAAAAAAGATCATTTGCATCTGTTCATAATGTATTGCATTAGAGTGGAAGAGCAGATTTAAACTGCTTTATTTTGAGAAAGCTGAAAGGCAAAAGAGTAAAAATAAAAATAAAAATTACACGTTTGATAAATCTTTACTTTTATCATAAACTAGCAAAGCTAAACTTTTTTCATTCATATCAAATTTATGACAGTGAGTCAGACTTCTTTTTGCAGAAGACCCAATGCAGTTTGTGTGTGTGTGTGGGTGTGTGTGTGTGTGTGTGTGTGTGTGTGTGTGTGTGTGCGCTTGCATATAAACCGAGCCAAACAGATGGCAGGAAACAAGATTTGATTTGATTTGATCCAAGAGCACACACACAAGGCTTTTTCTGTTCACACACACACACACCTGCGCTAAGAGGCAAACACTGTCTGTGAGTTAATCAATCATCCCACCTCTTTTCCCCTCTTTTTCTGCATTTCCTTTGCTCATCTGCTCCACAGTGACTCAGGAACACAGTCCCTTCATTCTCACAGCAGAAACTGAATCTTGTGAATACAGAATCGCTTTAACACTGAGAAAACATTTCACTACTTTAAATCATGGACAGAAAATAATGAATAAAGATACTCATATACTGTTTATATTATACTTTTCAAATTTCTGCCATTTCAACCATTTCTTTTTTTCACCATGTTTTATCGGCTTATATAATAAATAATATAATTATTTAATAATAATCAGTGATCTGCAAATCTGCAACCACAAACCCATTATACCTCTGGATATATGGAGGCTGTGCTAGTCTAACGATTGTTGAGGAATTCTTGAAAAAAGATCTCTTTCTCAGTTCTAATTTGTGCGGTGTGTTTTTCGTACAAGATATGTAAAATAAATTTCAGACCAATGTCTTTTCTTATTCTATTTCACTGAAGTTCTCATAAGTAAGCCATGCTCCTACACTGATAATCAGCAACACACAAACAACACACAAATGCATCGGGGGAAGATCTCTGGAGATGTTCCAACGGTCCTTCTCACAGAAAGCTTTTATGGACAAATTGTTCATTGTTTTAACCAATCAGATTCTGGAGTTTCAGTTGTATACCATATTTGGAAATTGTCCTTCATCTCAAGATGACCAAATGTTTATGTCTCCATAGGCGTGTGTGCCTGTAGTCCTCAGGGTCCCAGGATTCTTATTGTACTGCACATGCGTTGTCCAACAGCGTCCCCTGGTCCAACAGTGATTAACACTCTTCAGTCCAGTGAAAGGGATGAAGCTCCTGATATTCTAAATCTCATATAAATGATCTTAAACTTCATGTACCATATCCTATAATCAACTAATTACACAAAAGAAAAGTAACATCCTTTTAATAAAACTCCTTCACTACATTAGGCTCACTAATCAACAACACAAGGCTCACTAGGTCAGTGGCACATGAAGGTCTGCACTCCAAAACATCTTTCATATTCAATAACAGAGTGAAAATACTTTAAGCTCTGAATATTCTATCGATAAAATCTTAACATTTGGCACAATAATGTGCATCATTAAATCCGGTGTTCAGTACGGAGGTTTCTCTGGTGCTGCAGTTAGTACAGTGTTTTAGCGTATGCATGTGATGCCACCACAGGCGTAAGTAGCTGCAGTTACACCCACTGAGTGGCAGAAAGACTGAGAGGCAGCTTTAACGTTCAGCTCGCGTGTCAGGAAAACACACAATAAGGATCGCTGTCGAGTCCACCTGCCTTTAATTTAAGCAGATAATCATTAGATTTACTCCTGGTTTAACAGTTTCTCCTACTAAAGGCAGCCACTTGCACTATGCTTTGCCACTCAGTCTGACTGAGAAGGTGTGTTCCTGAGGGGATGTGACATCAGTGCATACCCTCTTTATGTTTGACACTATTGAACTTTACCAACACCACTTAGCTAAAGTGGAATTAAACCAGTGGATTTGCCCCATGACTCATATCCGCTCCAAAATGTAATGGCTTCTTCCTTGGCCAATTCGACACCCTTCCACCAAGTTTCATGGAAATTGCCTTGTGCAATCCTGCTTACACTGAAAACATGACCTCCTTAATGGCGGTAACAATAATATGAGGATATATGAATGAGAACCTCTAATAATCCTCTAGCATACTGGCAATATATTACTGCATGAATAGTGTTAGTTGTAATTGTCATATTAATCACTGGTTTAATTCAACAAGATGATTTCCACACTTATTATTCAGCAGCACACATTGTTTAACATTTTCATCTACTTGTTTTTTTTTATTTTAAACCATGCGCTGACAGTTACTTGTCGAGACAAGGTAAGACACTAAATCAAGGTCGTGATATCACGAGGTCACGATATCATGAGAAATCAATGTGTCTGCTGTTTTGAGTTGAAGTTTAATTAGATAAGCTCTCCTGTAGACAACATACTGATGGTTTAGATGATAAGCTGACTGAGCACTCATCTGCTACACTTGCAGCTCACTTTAATACATGCAGTTCATCATTTTATCAGTAAAAAAGTGTCTCTGATTATGGTGCTGTCTTATTCTGTCACAGACTTCAAAGAAATTATACTATTAAATAGTTACTATTACAAAAATTAACTATGTATTTAATATACAGGCTACTAATAATAATAAGCTATTTAATTCAAAGCCTCCACATGTCTCATTAACTCAGAACTACATCTCTATTCTCAGTCCTCTCTCTCTCTCTTTCTCTCTCTGTCTCTCTCTCGGTCTGTCTGACTCTCTCTCTGTCTCTCTCTCTCAAATTCAAATTCAAAGAGCTTTATTAGCATGACCATAAAAGTGCAAAGTTTTGTTCTCTCTCTTTGTCTGTCTCTCTCTCTGTCTCTTTCTGTCTGTCTGTCTGTCTCTCTCTCTCTCTCTCTCTCTCTGTGTGTCTGTCTGTCTCTTTCTCTCTCTCTCTGTCTCTCATGAATACCCTCTGTGCCCCAGAGCGTCCAGCTGCCCTTCTCCTGCATCCGTTTCCTCTAGAGACAAAGTTTTTCTTCCAATAACACACACACACACACACACACACACACACACACACACACACACACACACACACACACACACACACACACACAGACACCGGTGTGTATTCAGCCCAGCCAAGACATACAGCACAAACAAAGAGAAGCATTTTTGAAGTGAATATAAGGAGGCCTGGAATACAAATCAGGCGTTTCCACAGCGAGTGTGTCTCAGCCTCAGTGCACCAAGGACACTTTAAATTTCATCAGTTAGCCATGATTTTTCCAACAAGACTACAACAATCTTCACAGATTGACTGCGTTTGTGTTGACTGAGCGTACAGGAGCGTACTGAGCCCCGGATCCCGTCTGTGGCTTCCTCACGCTTATACCCACACACGTTTTCCTCTCAGTTTCATGTATACACTGAATAATATGCTTTAGAATGAATCAAGAAATAATAAGCTAATAACTGAATTTATAACTAACTATCTCCTCACAATCAGGCCTGTGTAAGGCGTCACAAATTCCCACTCTCAGGTTTGCACATGTTCTTTATCGTCCACGTGCTTTTGTTTATGTTTTTCCATGCGCCTGTCTTTTGTTTCCAGTCCTGTCTCCGCACCGTCCTGTCCTGCATTGGTTTGCTCCCCAACTGTGTGTGTCTGTTCTTGTTCTTGATCTGGTTTTGACCTTCATGCTCCTGATTTAAGAACTGTAAGCCACAGCTGTAACGCTTTGCCTCTGCTCAGTATTGGTGCTCCACCTCTGACCTCTACAGACAGGGACACTGCTCCACCTCTGACCTCTATGGACAGGGACACTGCTCCACCTCTGACCTCTACAGACATGGACACTGCTCCACCCAAGACCTTTACAGACATGGACACTGCTCCACCCAAGACCTTTACAGAGGCTTCATTTCTCAGTCTCTGGCCTTCACAGACGGTGCTGTGGCTTGACCTAAGGCTTTCACAAACAAACACTGCTCAATGCACAGAAATAAGATGAATAAAGTGTACCTTTGCGAAGGTGAGGCAGTCTTTGTCCTGCTCTTTGTCCTTCATCTCGAAGTCGTAGAGCGCCTTCCCCTGCGGCGGCGTTTGCGACAGCGGTCTGATGCACTGCACGTAGCTCGCCGGCAGGAAGCCGTGGCTGCCGTTCAGCTCTCCATGGTACCAGTTCTCATCCACTTTCCGTCGCAGGATGATGATGTCACCCTTGTTGAACTTGAGGTCACCAGGCTCTTTGCCCTCGTAGCTGTAGAGCGCCTTGCCGCAGGGCAGCTGAGGGACGTTCTACAGAAAACAAAACAAACAAAAATCATCATGGGTCAGTGAGAAAGTAGAACAGAGGAATTCTCTGCGGTCAGAAAGAAACGTTCACAGTCGTATTTTCCCTGTTGAGTCCCAGTGACGAAACAACTGGAGAGAAATCGGCAGGTCAGGAGATTACACATGACACCGCTGTCAGGTATCACAGGTAGATTTACCCTCATTACCTTAATACAGAGAACTCCTCCTTCCTTCCTTCCTTCCTTCCTTCCTTTCTGTTTGTCTTTTTTGTCATATAATTTTTCTCTCTTTCCTTTTCTTTCTCTCATGATTTATGATGGTGCTGTATTATTTTGACACACCACGTCAAATGTGTATTCCAGTCTTTCCATTGTTAGTTTGTGTGTGTGTGTGTGTGTGTGTGTGTGTGTGTGTGATCATGTTGCTCTTCTTCACAATAATAATCTGAAAGGTGATGCATATTAGAGTGCCATCATGCCTGTGTAATGAGCCTGTGTGTGTGTGTGTGTGTGTGTGTGTGTGTGTGTGTGTGCGCACGTTCATGCCACCTTTACCTCTGGAATAATGGATCATTATTGCTGTTGCTTTTCTCTTTCTCTTGCTCTCGCTTCCTTTGTTTTTAATCGCTCTCTTGCCATCTTTTCCCTCATATCTTCTTCTCCTCTTTCCTCATCTTCTTCTTACTTCTCTCTCTCTCTCTCTTTCCCTACCTTTCTGAGTAAATATTGATATTTTTGTCTCTGCCTTGCTCATTTCTTCCATCCTCATGTCTTCCCTTGTATCTCTCCATCTCTGACCTTCCTGCTTTTTTCTGCTCTCTCTCTCTCTCCTTCACTGTAAATGAGAGATCACTGACTCACTCTCTCTCTCACCAAAAATACACCATTACATTACTAATGAGAGACAAACCATGTGCGGTCCCGAGAGAGAGTGAGACAGACAGAGAGAGAGACGGAGATACTCTTGAATATTTTAGTGCTTTGTGAAGCTCAGAGTTGATCCAATTATAACAGGAGTTTGTTTGTGTTTCACATCGTAACTCACTTAAAGAGAACTAGGAAAACACTTACACACACTCATGTAGTCTTCATGTGATGTTTGGCTAGCATTGTTTGGACCAAAATCACTTGCATATATATATATTAATAGTCATGATGGCATGTGCTCTGGAACAGAGCTGATGATTCCTGTCCTCTCTACAGTATAATCCTGTGTATAATGCAGCAGATACAGCAGCAGGAATATTTATCCTACTGGCAGATTATACTGCATCAGACAGGGAATAAAACGCTCCATGGTGTGCTGTTATAGGAAAATAATCAGCAGTGGTGTGGTGTGATGCAGCGGAGTAGCTGCAGCATGTCTCTATAAATTACAGAGGTGTAATAAACATCTCTGAGGTCTGAGGCTGGAGTTCAGTGTGGGAATTGAGGTGACGAATCTCATTCCGCAGCTGCGACTGCGTGGCCACGCTGCCGATTCCACACGATTACAGCAGCTTGCTTTCACTCTGGATAAACACACACTCCTCCAGTCTGATGCAGAGCCAGGAAGTGAGTACGACCTGAGAACGGTTCTCTCACAGAATCCTCAGAAGAACACAAGGAAGAAACAGACTTCACCTCTCAAACGCCAACAACAGCGAGAAATTTCTAAAAAAAAAAAAATATTCGAAACTGCTGGGTTTAAAGCTCAACGAAACACATGGCTGCTGAATTAGCGCATAATCATATTACACAGTGCTATTTGGCTGTACAGATGTTACTGTTATTTCAGAGAATGCTTCACCTGATGTGAAAAACAAAAGCACAAACTCATCTTTCTGGAACTAAAACGAGGCTATGCCGTTACTCCGCAGCGGTCAGGCTCGCTCAGACTGTGAGCTCCACATTTCTCACCGCCCACGTGTGAGTAAAAAAATTTTAAAAAGTCCCGTGTGATCCGAGTACCGCTGAACATGTCTCGCACCACACACACACTGAACGCTGGAACGAGGGCACATTAGCAGCATCTCTTATATCTGTTAAAACACTGCTGAGTTCGGGATTCTGATTGGTCAGAAGGTAACAGCAGCTCTGACAGCAGTGCAGCTTTATACTAATGCGCTCCCTCTAATACGTTATCGTTTCTATAGCAACAGCTCGTTCAGAGGGACGTGTACAGCGCAGGCTCTGCGTAATTTGCATTGACACCTCGCTGTATTTTACACTTTTGTGTAAAAACACTAAGATTCATATTCATTCAGGCAAATATGTCCGTGTGTGTTATTCTGCTCATTTGAAAGGCACGGTCCTGCATAGATCCTGTCAGGAAATCAACTTTAACACACACAGCTGTCATTTATGCTAGTCGGGTACAATATTGAGTAAAGACTTAACAGCACAATAATTACAACAGGTGATGTGCTGCTGAACTCTCAGTGTGAGGCTACCACCACCGTGTTGCACTCCGAGTGATCAGCAGTGATGGGTGTCTCACAGACGGTACAGACGGATCCCTGCAGCACGCTGGAGTCACGTTCGGTCTCTGCGGTTCTACTGCGTGTCGGAGTTAAGGAATTACGTTTTTGAAAATTAAGCAGCACAAAGTGAAATCTGGTACCATTACTCCATCACAGAGCGTACCGGGAAGCTTTTCCTCTTGCATGGTAATAGTTTTTTTCCTTTCCCTGTATGCAATCTTAATCATTACTACTTGTTCTTATTCTTCAGATTCCTTATTTACAGTTTTGTATGACGTACACAAATATAGCTTCTTAACCGCTTCCTGTTTATCTTCCTGTTGACAGTAGCGCTGATGATGACGATGATAACCAGCGAGACTCGGCCAAGTCTCGGTGAGACGGACGTCTCCACGTGTGATGTATCTTCTTGACAGTTCATGTTTATAGACCATTTATCTCCAGATTGCATAGCCGGGCATGTCAGAGTTCTCGCACCTTTAGAACATTGCCCTCACTGGATCAGTCAGTAAACAATATCTGAAGGAATCTGGAGCCTCTCGGTCGCTGAGGTGAGTCTCTCACCAAAACACCTGACCAAGTCAACTCACTCATGAGGGATCAGGCCAGAGTGATCTATTTCTCAAATCATTTTGATTTCACCCCAAAACAAATCAAACCATTGGGATATTCAGTCTGTTTTCTCCGCTCGCTTGAATTTGTTTCAGCATATTTTTTCCGGTTTGCATAATACAAAACAAACAAGTGTTTACGCTTGGCTAAGGTGGAAAAAAAAAAAAAAAACAGCTCTATGAATGAAGTTTTCAACTAAACCATGAGGGCACAAGTCACGTTTGCACTGTATGTAGATAATTGTGAGCATAAACAAGAGGACATTTGAGCTGTTTGGATGAAAACAAAAGATTTTTCTTCTCGGTTTAATTAATAAAACATCGGAAAGCGCTGAGCAGGGTAAAACACAAACAGTAAACGTTAAATCTGTTTCGTCTCGTTTCTTTCCGGTGAAAACCAACCCTGTGCTACGTTCTTCTCCTTTATCACTTCTGTATCATTTTCTTTGGGATTTTCATATTTTTCCGCCGTGGAAAGAAACAAACGATTCATTCGCATTTTTTGTTTACGTTTTAAAATTTGTTTTAACCGTAGGTTGTCATGCTAATGCAGTAAATGTGAGTTTCTAGTTTTCTTGCGGTAATGTTCAGCATTCAGAGAGCAACATGAATTTTACAGATTTTGACATCCAGATATCAGTCTCTCTGCAGTTACAGTAACGTAAAAGTCAGTCCTCACGCCAGCATAAATCTGTTTCTGATCACATGAAACATGACACTAAACTGATTTTCATCTGATTGCTGTGTTTGTGGTGAACAGATCAGAATTCAGAAGCAGTGAGAGCACACAACAGCCGGAACGTTCTGGAAAAACACACATGTCTGTGGTTTAACACGTCGGTACGCACTCTGTTTGATTGAATGGTAAAGTGTTTTCAGAAAATTTTGGTCTCGAGGGTGTGTGTGTGTGTGTGTGTGTGTGTGTGTGTGTGTGTGTGTGTGAGTGTTTAAGTAAAGAGGAAAGTGTGTGAGACAGACAGAGTTTGTTTTGGGCTTTACTGATGTATCCACACCCAAACTGCTATAATGTGAATTGGCAAGTGAACGTGTGTGTGAGCGTGTGTGGGTGTGTGGGTGTGTGTGTGTGGGTGTGTGCTCCTAACACCACGCTCCAGCGGGTGTGTGAAGTGACTAAGCCTTGCTGAATTTGACTAGGGAATGAGAATCTCTCTCTCTCTCACTCTCTCTCTTCACACACACGCACACACACACGCACACACACGCACGCACACACACCATGAAACCAACTCTAAGAAAAGAAATAGTTTGGAAACAACATGAATTCACACATCCACCCATCCAATTATTACAACCCAAATTCCAGAAAAGTTGGGACGTTCTTTTCCCCCGTGCCAACTTTTTTGAGACCTGTAGCAAGCATCAAATTTGAAATGAGCTCATTTAGTGGATAAAGGTGTGCAATTTCACAGTTTGAACATTTGTTATGTTATCTATGTTCTGCTGTGAAAAAAATATTGGCTCATGTGACTTGAAAGTCTTTTAGTTTTCATTTTATTCAACTTTAAAGAACGTCCCAACGTCTCTGGAATTCGGGATGTATTATTATTATTATTATTATTATTATTATTATTATTATTATTATTATTATTATTATTATTATTATTATTATTA
>JAQQZR010000035.1:20229-23378 GCA_030068235.1 Notoglanidium macrostoma | reverse complement strand
AAAATTAAACATATATATATATATATATATATATATATATATATATATATATATATATGGATGGGTATCAGAATGAAGGAGTGGAGTGTGTTAGTGTATGCTATTAAAATAGTTAAGAGTGGGTCCTCAATGTCAATTTCATCCCATTTTGCTCTGCTCACTTGGAGTTTGGTGTGTGTGTGTTGGGAATAGGTGATGTTACATGAGTCCAGGTATGAATCATTTAGTCTAGCAGCTCGCTTTAAGCAGTTTTAGACACTCGGCTGTCAGGATAATATCATTAACCATTGTTGACAAGTTTCATCAAAATGTTCACCTCAGATACATCTCTAAAACCACACAAATCACCTGAAGCAAAGCCCGAAAGATATCTGTTTCCTTCTGTTTTCTCAGCGTCTGCGTGTGAAACAAGGTCACACGCGCATTTCTGATGTACGAACGTTACCCCCTCCCTAACCCCCCTCTCCTTTCCTAACCGTTACGAAATATTTTTCAATAGTAATATTTCTGTACATCATACACACACTGTCTGCTCTTTCACTTTACCTTCTCTGTATCAGATTGAATTCTGATTATTTACTCTAAAAGCAGATCTCGGTTCTGTCTGCTGTTCTGACCCTGAGTGTGGGGCAGCATGAGTCCTGCCCCAACTGTCCTTCATTAGCACTGGCTGCAGTTCCCAATTCTGTCCACCAGGTGCAATAATAACTCTATGGGGCTAAGTGGGGCAGAGAGTACATCTAATATAGACTGCATCTGTCAAATAGCAACTTTGTTTTTAAATTAAAAGAGGTAATTAGTATTTTAATAAAATTTTGAATGGAGTTGTGAATGAGGTTTTATTTGAAAATTACCTTTTGCTGAACGGCTGCTATAACATACGCGGTGCCCTGATGGATGAGCCGTCAGAGACTCTGTGGAGAAAAAATTTGCTGTGAACATAATTCATATTAATCACTGAGAAATTACACCATATTAGACCAATAAAATATTATACTCTCTCTATATATATACACGTCCATTGATTCTTCAGTAACCAGGTGGATCCCGAGCCTGTGTTATAGTAACTGGACTTGTATCTGGGTGTGTGCTGTCTTTTCAGAAGCATGTTGTTGTTGTTTTTTTCACCACTAGGTGGTGACTTCTCCATGAATTTCCTTCATCTTCATAACCATCTGCTTATCCTGCTCAGGGTCATGGAACATGATATCATGAACCGTGATATTTTATTTTTGTAAATACTCAGAAAATAAGATCAATGATTATACACTCAGCCAATCACGCGTCAGCAGTGCAGTGCATTACATCATGCAGATGCAGAGCTTCAGTTATTGTTGAAGGCTGGAAGTACATCACCTGTTCTTGGCTGACAGGAGAGGAACCTGATGTGATGGTCTGCTGCTATAGCCCATTCGCCTCATGGTTCACGGTATTAAAGCCTGAGATGCTTTTCAGCTCGCCACGGTGGTAAAGAGTGGTTATTTGACTTACTGCAGAATTGACGCTCATAACGTTCAACACTCAAAACAGCACAACAAATCATGTTGTATTATAGAAGAGTGACAGCACTGATAATTAATTTTCCTCATGAGCAGCAGTCTGTAATGAGCAGTATTTCACCACCAGGTGGCGCAGTGTGTTTTCTCCTGCTGCTCTTATCTCCTACCTGTTTCAGGTTCTTTAGTCATGGGCGGAGATCATCCACTACTCTTCTCTCTCTCTCTCTCTCTCTCTCTCTCCTTTTTCTCAAGGAGGAGCTTTCACTTCCTGAGAGAAAATAATCACACTCAGACACCAAGTGGGTTTAGACTTCTGAGAGTTCCTGCTTGTATCTCAGAGTTTAAAGTGTAGCACTCACAGCAGCCCTGAAGAAGAAGAAAAAAGAAGAAGGAGAAAGAAAAGATTTTCACCCAGTTGCTCACAACAAGGCTCCGTCTCCTCCTGCAGGTAAGACACTCATTTCCCCCCCCCCCCAAAAAAAATCCCCTCTCAGGAATGCACTGAGGGGGGGAAGACCGAGCCGGAGACAGAGAGACACTGTGTTCAGGGAGAGTGGGGAATTCCTGATTAAATATATACAGCTATAGATTAAATTATCCATATCTTTATCATATCTATGTATCGCGGTGAACTTTTGGCCTTGCAGTTGCAAAAAAAATTGCAATTCTGTGCATAAAGATTTCACATGTTTTTTATGCTTATTGATATTTGGTGATGCTGGTTAATGCAGAATATGTTGTTTTTGTAAATGGTATGCAAAATGTAATAATATTCAACATTTGTCTTTGCAAATTTATTAGTTTTTGCATTTGATTTGTATATTGTGATTCCACTTTGATGTACACTACATCATATAAAACATCTTTCTGTAGTGTATGTTTTATAATATTTAATATATAATTTAGTACTAAAAAAGCTCCAAAATTCCGTATCCTTTTTCACATTTAACATTTTAATATTTAATATTAATATATATCACGCAGATCCAAACAGCACGCTAGTCTGGTGCAGGCTCTGTCTCTTCAGGCGTTTAACTTCTTAACCCTGTAACAAATCGAACAAAAGGAGACGCAAGGAAAGTTTACTTTGAATAGTTTTACACTCATGTGATGTGCCGTGCTGCCATAATGCTTGGGTTTGTTTATTTCAAGTAGGCTAATAAACCAGTTACATGCTCACTTGCTTTATTAGGATGTGACATACATCAGATACATCATTAAAAGTATAGAGAAAAAAAATTTAATTAATTGAGATTTTACTTTTAGAGTTCTCTCATTCACTTTTATCACCTGTTTATTGTTGTATGTTTAAAATAATAAAAGTACAAAATGCTGCAGTGTGTGTGAGGTTCGTGCAGGAGGATGAGGAGGATGAGGATGATGATGAGGATGATGGTAATGAGGATAATGATGAGGATGATGATGAGGGTGAGGATGATAATGATGATGATGATAATGATGAGGATGATAATGAGGATGATGAGGATGATGAGGTTGAGGATGATGATGAGGATGATGATGATGATGATGATGATGATGATGATGAGTATGATGAGGAGGAGGAGGATGATAATGATAATGTGGATGATGAGGATGATAATGAGGATGATGATGATGTTAAGGAGGAGTATGATGATAATGATGAGGATG
>JAQQZR010000035.1:10229-17729 GCA_030068235.1 Notoglanidium macrostoma | reverse complement strand
ACTGAACTCTTCACCTCTGTGTGTCAGCGAAGCTCGAGGCCACACCCCATAAAACTCCAGCACATTAAAAATGAGAATATCATCCTCACCTGCCAAATATCAGTTTCAGTCTCTGTTCACATTTAACAGGAGCGGATTTCTGTATAAACCAGAGTTAGCATCGGGTTAATCCCTAATCTGACTCGGTAATGGTGGGAATAATAAAGCACTTTTCTAATGAATTTCTGATTGAAGTAACAAACACACTTCCTGTAAACATCCATGCAGTTGTTTTTTCTGCTTTTCATGTTTTTATAAAGAGTTTTAATAGGTGTTTGTTTTCTTAGCGGGCACCACAGGGACCATGTGTTGATCGTTTCCTGAGAACGGCTCACGAGATTAAGAGAGGATATAAAAGAGTAAAACTATTGATCCATCACTAAACAAAACTAATCCTGTTTAAGAAAATAAACGATGCGATCTATAAGAACATTGTTTTGTGCGGGAAACGCTTTCAGTAACCTCAAAAACCTCCACAATTTAGCTTCAAGGACCCTAGCATGATTTTGCAAACAACTGAAGGAGGAAAAAAAACAACAGGAAACGAAAGGCAGCCGCACTTCATCATGAAGCCTGCTTAATTCCGCACTGATCGCTGCGCTGTCACAAGCCATTTCCTAATTACACCAAAGTAACCCATGGATATTAAGTGATCTTCCTGCCTGATGGAGAACATCTGCTTTAAAGCAAATATGAGGAAGCACACACACACACACACACACACACACACACACACACACACATACATGAAATAGACAGATGAAAGCTGGGAACCTTTCAGACATCATCAGTTGAGTTTTTTTAACACGATGTAACATACAAGAAGAGTTAAGCTTTAAAATGCAAAAATAAAAAGACTAATACGATGATGTATGAATGAGGTGAATAGTGTTGTAACAAATCTAATAGCCGTCTTTATTGCTGATATTTTGCTGCATGAGCAGCCCTAGCTGTAATAATCACTGGTTTAATCGAACACAACGGCTTCCACACTCACTCATCAGCAACACACGGAATAGCACATGATGCAGCACACACTGTTATTTATCCATTAAACTCCATAAACATGATTACCTCCACTAGAGGTTTTTTTATGGACTTACAATTAATTAATTGTGTTATATTTCCATATTTAAAAATAGCCTTCAGTGGAATTCCACAGTTTTTTTTGTTTTGACCCCAAAAACAACCCGGACCCCGTTTCCACCTGGTTGTTTCTTGGATCTTCACGATTGCATCCAGATCAGGATTATCCAGATATAAATCTGCTTTATGTAAAATATAAAACAGATTTAAATCTGTTCACTCAGACCACCTCAGAAGAAACATATTTCATCCAAATGTTATACAAAAGTAAATACATCCATCTCTCCAAACCACATTCGACAGCTGAAACCCTCCCATACTCAACACTCGCTACAGTACCGCACAGGAACCACGACTGCAGGCTCTCACCAGGCTTCATCCATCATCGTCATCGCTCAGTTGGTGGTCAGGTATTATGAGCTGATTTACATGTTAGACACAGAGCCTATGTTAAAGTCAGTGGTTAACATTTTACCTGGACACACACCACAGGAAGTGACCAGGTGTTAACAGGCTCTGAATCGTCAATAACACAAACTAGATCCACAAAATATCCAATGACATAAAACTGATCGTGGAAGTAATATTAAACCTTCACACATGGCCAACAATGGACAGTAGCACAAACTAGATCCAGAAAGTTCTTTAATAAGCATTAGATCAGGATAGTAACACCGACCCTGTAACAAAATGTCCAATAACATGAATCAGCCTTCTAAAACCATCAATAATGAAAACCAGCCCCGTAAAAAATGAAGATTTTTTGAAGATGAAATGAAGAATAGCACAAATTAGATCCATGATGTATCATGAAAAACCAATTAAACAACATTTTCATGTAAAAGTGGTATAAGCCATTTAAAAATAGGCAACAGTGTTAATTATGTCTATAAAAATTAACACAAATTAGTACCACAAGCCCTATAAAAATAGGCAATAATGCAAATTTGCACTGTAAAATTAACTAGTAATGTGCACCTTAACCCCTGTAGCGCTGGTCGAAAATGCAAATTGCATCAATAAATGAACTCTAACACATAAAAACACAACCAATATAATATTAAATCTGTAAATGATCACAAACACTGTACAATTTCCAAGTAAAGTCAATTCAGTCCATAAACAGCGTGCACCAGCCTGTAACGTTAATTTGATGTGTAACATACCACAAGTATACAGTCCTAATTAACACTTTAGCACTGTAGCAATGGCTAATTAGCTCAACAGAAAAAAACATTTGTCGTGTGCTAATGTTCAGTAATGTGGATTGTCTTCATAAAATTAATTAATAAGGTGAGTTTGTGTGAGTGTAGTTCCGGTTAATAATGCTAGTACTGTAAAACTGCACTAGTAATAAACTAGTTAGCCCAATAGCAAGAGAGTAAACCTGGAAAAATGAGCCAACCCTCCAAACCTGATGCCTAAAGTACCACCATGAAGTGCCCTGTTGTGTAAATACAACACCACTAACTTTAAATGGCCATAAATTCTCTTCCTGCTTAATTCGGTCCGACGGATTGTAATAATACCTCCATGTTTAATCCATCCCCTAGGAATAGATATTTCAGGCTTGCTAATGATAAGGGTAATGATACTTCTGTGTATTTATCTTAGATTACGTGGCTGTTAGAAGATTAATAACCCTGTGGTCGCCTTTCAAACGGAGGCGAGTCCTGGCAAAGTCCTGGAGTGTGATGAAAAGCTTCTTGTGTGTGGGTTCGTTTAGTCTGATAAATGAGCGACGGCGGCTCGGGGGTGAAAAGGCATTTGGCAGAACTTTGAATTTCCTGAAGAAGTTTTTTTTCTTTCTCCCTGCAAAGGTTTCCGCTACACTGATTAAACGTGGAGCCGGAGGGGCTCCAGTAGATGCAGATTTGCACAATTAAGTTAAATGTAGATCTCAGGAGCAACGTTTCCTCCAAAACACAGAAGAACAAAAAACATTTCCTGATTATCGCGCATAATAATAGGCTTTTATTTCGTCCGGCAAGTGAGAGTTCCACTCTCTCAGAGAAATCCACACAGGGATCACAGGATCCTTTCGAAATGATTTCCTAGGGTCCTTACGCATCTGCTTTCGACTGTGGAAGTAAGTAGCTGATGTACAGACAAACGTGTGACCTTTAGGTTCAATCTGCAAACTGAAAACGCAAAGCCTACATTTCCTGGTCACTACTTTGGATTGGTTGAGATTTGTTTGAAGTTCATTTGTCTAATCATTTCCACTTATTCATTGGATTCAACCTACAACAGCTCCGATTCAGTGCAAATGTTTCACAGCTTTCTAATACACTCACAAATCAAGGACACACTTTTGGATCAACTTGCGTCACAAATGCAAAATGAATATGATTAATAAAATGAGAAACACATTAAAGAACATTAAAGCCCTTTCCTAAAACACGCCGACGATCTGGAGCGCAAAGTTCTTCAACAATCACAAAACATGCATTAAAATTGTTTTATATTTCATTAAGCACATGAGATGAATGTAGACTAAAGTATTATCAGAGGTGACATCTACAGTTGCATCACGATACCAATTTTTGACTCATTGCTGAGGCAACATGCTGAGTACTCACGCCTTAAAAGTACACATAGCACTTAGTTTTTCAGCTAAAGCTCCAACCTGGGAGAAAAGGCAGTTCACTGAAGGGGAAAGGACGTGGGATATAAAGGCCTTTGCCTGCGGTGTCACTCCTGATGGCGGAAAAATGAGCCATCTCATCCGCCAGCACATGCTAAGGCTTTCTGTAGTAAAATTCCGTTTCTTGTTCCTCTCTGTGTGCTGGGATTTCCTTGTTAGCCATGTTGGCACCTCAGAATTTCGTATATATTTCATGCACGAGACTGAATGTGTCACAAAACCTATATAAACATGGCTGGTTCTAGACTTTTTGAACAATAAATAATAATGTAAAAAAAAAAAAAACTCCTATAAATCTACAATTAATCGTGCGTCGCAGTGATTCATTTGATCCGTGAGCAAGTTTACTTTACTTGTGTGTTGATTCATTCCGATTCAGACGTTTTGATTCATTGTACTCGTGTGACACGGCTGGTTCACGTTTCCAAAAGTGTTCAAAGTCTGAATCAGTTCGGATTTTATTATCGAATGAAATGTTAGCTTCAGGATGAAACGTTTTTCTTTAGCGGATATTTTAGTTGTTTATATACGGTTAATGTGAGACGGTTGATGCTTTTCTTGCACTTTTCTGGAGTGTGAGACAAAAAAGAAAGGAAATGAGTAGCAGTGGAGAAAAACGATAGCGCTCTCAGAACCTGTTGCTTCATGCAGTGATTGTAATTATCCGTCAAAAAGGCTCCAAGTGAAATTTACCTGCTAACAGTAATTACAGCACGTCTCTCTCTCTCTCTCTCTCTCTCTCTCTGTTACACTGCTCGTGTTTGTCCTGGTTACCATTCATATGTTCATTTCATAAACCAAATTAGCGTCTCGTCATGCTAGAGTCCGTTTCATGGCTTTGATTTAACCAGTGTTATGTAAGAACAATGTTTCCTTTTTTCTACAAACGCACCACATTTGTAATGTGAGCTCTGCATGTGTGTGTGTGCGTGTGTGTGCGTGTGTGTTGGTAAAAGCAGGGGTTTCTGCTTCAGTTTCAAGAGCACAAACACTAGAGCGTTAACTTTATATTTTCAGTATAATATGTTATAAAAGGTGGTGCAGATGGACCACACATTGGCAGAAATACAAAAGCTGTAAAAAGAAGCAGAAGCTGCATGTTTTTCATGGTAACTGCATAGCAGCAATAGCACACGTTATGCTAAATGCACACCAGGTATTGCTAACACAGCTTTAAAAGCAACACTGAATGAAACTTGAGCCCTAAGGGCAAAGAAACAATAATGAAATGCTTCCTTTAAATATGAAATGATTTCTAAATATTTAAACTAAAATCATGTCTATTTTAACCAAGTGCAAATTTTGTTTTCAATTCATCTGGTTCAAAATAATATTTAAAAAAAAACAACTATTTTTTTTTACATTTTTAGGATTTGATTTGTATGAATTTTAGGTCCTTATATTTAGTTTTGATTCATTTGATTCAGTGAAATTAGTTCTGATTCCTTCCATTCCTCACACAGGTTAGTCAGTAATATCATGTAGCTTCAATTTCCACTTTGTAAACTGTTTATATTTCATATTCTAAACAGGTTTCCTTCATCGGGTGTTATTTCTTGTCTTACTTACTGTTTCCTGTTTCACTTCCTGTTAGGTTTTCATCTCAGGAGGGACGCGATGACCCGAAAAATACCAACGGTTGAGTCTTGCCTCCTTTCATTTCTGTTGGTGAGTCCTACTAAACAACAACAACAACAACAACAACAACAGAAGCCCACCCACTGACACCATTCAGCCGATCAGAAGCCACAATACACAGAACACACTGCATATATTTACTGCATCAAATATATTCTTTATGTCTTACGATTGTAACTATATATACTTTTCATTTCAGAACAATACTACATATAGTACAGAACTCATACTACAAATGATAATAAGCAGCTATAACAAGTAACAGAAGATCAAAGGCAAATTCATCACATGCTGAGCTCAACATAGTAACATTATAGTAACATTTCAACATAAACAGATACATAAAATATAAGATATAAGTCCAAAAAAATTATCTGTTTTTATATAATCAGTATTATTATTATTATTATTATTATTATTATTATTATTATTATTATTATTATTATTATTATTATTATTATTATTATTAGCTGTAGCAGTAGCCCTGCCCTGGGTAAACTATGATTCCTCCCCTGATGAGTCTGATGCTTTATTTTAGGTGTCTCTCACTCTC
The DNA here is from genome assembly GCA_030068235.1 of Notoglanidium macrostoma. Classification (NCBI taxonomy): domain Eukaryota; kingdom Metazoa; phylum Chordata; class Actinopteri; order Siluriformes; family Auchenoglanididae; genus Notoglanidium; species Notoglanidium macrostoma. Next base: position 11,766 of record JAQQZR010000035.1, on the reverse strand, counting down.
TCACTCTCTCAAATTCTCTTTTTGTGTTTAACCTCCCTGGCTCTGTTCCCAGATGTTAATTTCTCTCCGCTCGGGGCCCTTAATGGTAGGCTTTTAATTCCTTTGTCCAGAGAAGCCATGGGATTAGGAGAGTTTAGCATAATCCTGCTTATTATGCTGAATTACTGTCACAAACTGCTTCTGGTTGGTGTTTTTTTTTTTGCACTCGTTCCTACCGCACAGGAAGAGGTCACCTACAGAGTGCCACAGGTTACTGAATGAAAATGAAATCTGAAACGTTGCCAAAAACTTTAGCTTAATTCAGACTGGTGTGAATTACTAACTGCGATTATTATAAAGCTAGGTAATAAAAAGCTTTTGTAATAAAAGCTAGGTCGCGTGCAGTTTTACATACAATAAGGAGATGTTCTTAGGTTAACATGTTTAGGTAGCTGATACGCCACTAACTGCCTGTCCAGCCTTGCCTTACTGTTCGGCCTTTCTGTGTCAGACTGCAACACTCCCAGGTTTTTGAGCTTAGTGTGTTACTCTAACTCTTTTGGGAAGCTAGTCTAGCAGTAATAATAATGAATATTAGCAAATAATGTCATTCACATGTTAAATCTTCACAGAAAGTTAATCTTAGGGCACTTTCATCAACCTGATGACAAAAAATACTCCACAGGTGAATAACAGAAAGGCAGGTTATTGCAGCTGAAATGGTCGAAGCTACTTATTAAAGCAAGACAGTTGTGGTTAATCATGTACATGGTTTTTAATAAACTGCATCTATAACAAATGCTTAGTTTTATATTCATCATTCATCCTTTCTGCTCTACTAAACTGTAAAGGAGTGAGGCGGCTAACAATCGGAGCGCAGAGAGCAGCGCAGTAAACACTGTGTTCATACTGAAACATAAACACTGAGCATTTATTTCTACAGCACGTCTTTATTTTCCTTTAACTGGTTTTCAGGAATATTTTAATTAGCGTGCTATTAGCTGATAGCTAACAGCTGTATTTTTGTAGCTAACAGCGCTAAAGCACATCAGAAGGATTTGCTGTGATGGTGTGAAGCTGACCGAGACACAAACATCACAGAAAATCAAACTAACAAAAGAGGTGTGAAATCTAATCCAGCAAAGAGGAGCTTATTTAACGTCCCCGTGTTCAGAGGTTCTGACCCGAGCTGCAGCTGTGAGAGGAACGCCAACGTCGTAGAACACTTCTATATATATTGATTGTAATATTATTATATTTCTTGAAGTGAAAAGTGACATTGCAAATGAAAGTTTGCCAGTTATTAAAACAATTCAAGGAGTACTTAATGTAAATAATCTAGGAGTACATTTAATCTAAAATCAATAAAAACAGCAGATAATGATTATAATCACTGTACTGATTTATAATACAACAGTGTAATGTGATCAAAGAGCGAGCGAGAGAGATTAGTCTAATGTTATTTCTTTCACTGATTTACCTGAATATATATATGTGTGTGTGTGTGTGTGTGTGTGTGTGTGTGTGTGTGTGTGTGTGTGTGTGTGTGTGTGTGTGT
>JAQQZR010000033.1:29355336-29369199 GCA_030068235.1 Notoglanidium macrostoma | reverse complement strand
GTGACAGAGACAGTTCTACTGATGTGAGGTCGGTATACTCCCCATCAAACTCACTCATATCATTATGAAACCCTTCACCTTCAGTGACAGAGACAGTTCTACTGATGTGAGGTCGGTATACTCCCCATCAAACTCACTCATATCATTATGAAACCCTTCATGAGCTTTATCAGGTGTTGAAGCAGTAAAACACTAAAGTGTACAGTGCTGAAGCTCTAAGACTGACAGTGACCAAAACTCCATTAAAAGTTAAGTTCAGCCTGCAGTCCCTGAGCTGGAGGATCTGTGGTGCTACACAACAACATTTACAACTGAGACATTCATCACTGCATCACCATTTTATTCATGCATTCATTTATTAAAATGTTTGTTTCTAAATATATTAGTGTAAGTGAGGAAATCATGAAATCCAAATCAATTAAATTCAATTTTATTTATATAGCACTTTGAACAATGGACACTGCAGCTGAGGGGCTTTGTAAGAGAAAGATCTGCCCACAGCTGTAACCTTCACTATTTGAGGTACCAAAAAATAGCCTGCTCCTTTTGATCTAAGTAGGCATGGGGGGTCATAAAGGACCAGAAGTTCACTCAGGTACTGAGGTGCAAGACCGTTCATTGATTTATATGTCAGCAGTAGTATTTTATATTCTGTGCGAAATTTGATTGGGAGCAAATGCAGTGTAGATAAGATAGGGGTAATGTGGTCATATTTTCTTGTTCTAGTAAGTACCCTCACTGCTGCATTCTGGACTAATTGGAGCTTGTTTATGCTCCTACTGGAACCTCCAGACAGTAAGGCATTACAATAATCTAATCTAGAGGTAACAAAGGCATGAACTAATTTTTCTGCATCATGCAGTGACATCATATTTCTAATCTTAGTAATATTTCTAAGATGAAAGAAGGTTGTCCTAGTGATATTATCTACATGAGTTTCAAATGACAGATTGAAGTCAATAATCACACCAAGGTCTTTTACTTTGGCACATGATGAAACAGAAAGGCCATCCAGAGTTACTATGTAATCAGAAAACTTACTTTTAGCTTCATGTGGTCCTAGTACTGTCATAATCTGCTCCTCGCGGCACTTGCAGCGCACCTTGTGGACTTGGCCACGTGCTGTGCTTCTGATTATCTCTATCAGAGTTACCCTGATCAAAGGACAGTAGTAGGTCATTCAGCACTTTAATTAGTGAGGTCTGAATCCTGACTGATAAATTTCATGAATGCTATTCCTATGTAGGAATATATTAACTATGAGCTATGCTACAAAAAATTAGAGCAGCACCTTCCTGATTGGGATGGATACCCTCCTGCCCTAACAGGTTGCCTTGCCCTCAAAACAGCTCCAATTATCTATAAAACCAACACCATTTTTATTATCTGAAAACACTGAAATTACTGTATTGTGTTAAGAGTTGTAAGCTTTTTTAGGGTGGGTTTTGAACATAGACATGGGAGACAGAGGTTGTCTGGGGAGAGGGATGAGTCAGTCACAACCTCAGAGGGGAGCATTCTCACTGTGGAGCAAGTATGCAGTCTTTTATACTCCCCTGGTGTCTTGTGGTGGTAAGCAATTAATCAGTTACAGCTGCGTTGAGTTAAGTGGGCTCTGTCCTATGGCCAAGTTCTTCCTGCTGGTCCACAACATCAGTAATGCTGAAACAGAGCTGCAGAGCTGGAGCACTGGAGTGGTGCTGTTAATTAAGGACCACTTGTACAACATTACAAGGAACGCTTACTATTTTGGAGGCATGGCCTGCCAGTGTTTCACCACTGTACCCCCTCAGCTCAGAGCCTATTGTGGATGAAGACTGTGTGCAGAGCACAAACTTCCAAGGCATGCCGTTGTTGTTTCCATGTTGGACCCTGGCTTGGTGTTCCTAATGACGGAGGAAGAATGACTAAACATCCTGCACTCCACACACTGAACAAGCTGAATGTTTACCATGAGAAATGTTTAACGTACCTTAGATGAAGTTTTGTAGATAATATTTTCAGCAGATCTGACGTGGATGGCCTCTACTTGCAGCGTTTAGACAGGGGAAAAAATGAAAAAGAGAAAAACCCCATTCTCCGAAAACAAAGAAGAAAAAAGACTATGTAACAGAAGGAAAAAAGTTAAAGAGCACTGCAAAAATAAAATAATAACACAAAATTACTGATGAAAAGCAGAACAAAACACAATCAACACCATTAACATCAACACCATGTTAACAGTTAACATAAAGATCTTGATTTAATTATATGTAGATAACAAATGCATATTCTATTATATGTACAATTTTCTAAAATGAGGTTTGAAAGACTTTATAATATGACAAAGGTTTGTTCTAAAAATGTTTTAATGTCATAAGCAAATACATTTCATTTAAAAAGGAAAAATGAATGTGTCACTCACTGAGATGACTTGTTTCTCCTGAGTCATTCAAAAGATTATTAACAAAATGAATGAATCTTTCAAGAACGACATGAACCACTATGATGATGTGCTTATTGAAAGAGAGTCCACTTCTGTAAGTGGGTGTGGAAAAGGACATCTGCCAAATACCATAAATGTAAATGTGCAAGAAACAGGGAGATATTTGAAACAGCCCAGGAAAATAGAACACTGAAAACAGGCAAGGTTAACACACACACCGTTAATTTCACATTTATTTCACACATTAAGATTTTATCTATGACATAATTATTTATTTATTCTCTTTACACTACAACCCTGAACGTCAGATCTGTAACTAGTAACACCCTGAAGTCAGTCACTGAGAAACCAAACACCTTTGACACCTTTGACACCGTTCAGTTTCGTTCAGGCTGGAGAACTGAACATGGCCAAGTCACCACACTTAAGTATAAAATAAACTAAGATGTACAATATGTTTGATTTACTACTACAGATAAAAACACATTAGCATCAATCTCAATATCTTTCAGTTTTGAAAATTTGAAACAGGAGTACATAGTAAGAAACTTCTGTAACATTTTTTATTTACTACTTGCTTGTGATTAAGGTCTTAATCTCATGTTTAGTGGGATTCATAGCTGAACAGCTGACTTTGTTTGCAGTATATCAGACAAATACAGTGCGTACTAACAATAAAACAGCAATAAATTGTGACTTCCAGGGACTGAAAATAAATGTAACATTTAAAATTAAAGCCTGTTAGCAAAGTTGATCATAAACCCTAATAAACTTGATGTATCAGCTGACACACTGATTGGCATAAAAGACTAAAAATGACCATCTTCATTAGTGAAACATTCACTATTTTCTTGCTCTGTTTGACAACTCTCTAAAACACACAACAATATTACAATAAATTAAAAAGTATACAATTAAATGAATGAAAATTACTTGTAAAATTAACACAATACGAAAATAAATAAACAGGACAGGTTTTTTGTTTAAAAGGGAAATCACCTGGAGTTTTTCATATTTATACAAAATTATATTAGTTATATTATATTATGTTTAATATTTAAAAATTTAATTATAAAACCAAATGTGAGGTACAAACACTTTAAAGCAAACTTTATTATTATTATTATTGTTGTTGTTGTTGTTGTTGTTGTTGTATTAATTAATTACTCTTTTTTTTATTGTCTCTCCCTATAAGCTGGTACTCACCACGGTAACCCGTGGTTTGAGAAAGGTTTCTCTGGGATTGGTTAGTGAGTTGTTATTCCAACAACTGTAAACTGGTTGTTTAGTTTTGTTGCTGGTAATGATATCACTTCCTGTCTCTTTTGCTGCTTCTTCTTCTCTTGTGGCCCCATTCTCCCTGCCCCCAACCTCTACCAATGCATGCTGACTGACAGACAGATGAGAATCAGCATTGTGATTAGTGGAAAGGTTTGATTGTTGGGCTTTGGCTCCATCCACTACACTCCCATTATCCTCTATGGCTGATTTTGGAGCTTTACACTGAATTTCCTCATAGATGCACAGCTCACCTCCTGAATGGTCAGAATGGAATATCATGTGTTTGTCAGATGAATTTCCTATTGGCTGATGGGTGAGAGGGTCTGAGGGCTTAGGGGTGCTTTGATCAAGTGTTTCCATGGTGACTAATGATGTAGTCATGTTCAGCTTTCCTCTAAAATGGGTTTGATTGGTTGACAGTTCTGAATCCTGATGGGTTGATGTGTCTGAATCCTGATTAGTTGGTGAAAGTTCCTCTTCCTGAATGTTGAGTGGAATGAATTCCTGCCAGTGGTTGGTCGACAGAAACCATTCTGCCCTCTGATTGGTAGAAGTGGAGCAGTTCACACTCTGATCTGTTTCCTCAGACACCATGTTGTTTATTGTGAGCATCGAAATGTGACTGGTAGATGAAGGCTTGAGGTCACTGTGTGAGGGTGGTGCTTCAGGTATATTACTCTCAGTCATCAACATGCTGCCATGGATACCAACACTATCAGTGTGCAGGGAGTCTGCGGACCTTTGACCTTTTACACAAATTATAAGTTATATATATACACATACATATCAGAGAGAGAGACAGACAAATTTTTAGAGATGAACACACCCACACACATGCTTGGACTTACTATGATTACCAGATCCTCTAATATCAACAAATTTCAAAGGATGAACAGAGTCACTCCGTCTCAAAGCACTGTGAGAGAGAGAGAGAGAGAGAGAGAGAGAGAGAGAGAGAGAGAGACAGGTGGATGAAAGGAAATGTAGCATGTTTCCTAATTCAGTTATTATTTATGACTATCTGTAGGCTGGTGTGTACAATGATGTTTTAAGGACATGGTTTGAAAAAAATACAATGTTTAGAGAAAAGGATTACAGCACATTGGGAAAAAAGTCATAGCATTATGACTTTTCACTAAAAATAATATAACAAAATGGTACATATCAGAGCAACGTTTGTGTGTTAAAATGAAGAATATTGAGGACATAGTGTCTATATACAGTATGGTTATTGTCTCTTTTGTTGAAGGGGAAATCTGAGGCAGGCACCTCTTTAGTACTCTGTCTCTGATGCGTTCCACTCGTTTGTGTTTAGCGTGTCTTTGTTCAAATGTCAAATCAGAATCTCTGTTTACAGAAAAGACATCAACCTATAAAACACACACAAACAACACAAAACACAAACATAAATAGACTACAGAATAATGCATTGTCTATGGCCCAATGGGGTTTTTGGTATTGTTAGAAGACCACAACTCTGCTAAGATAACTGGCTAATGAGCTAATTTAAATTTCTAAGAGCCTTTATCTGTGAAATATGTGCTAAGTTGGTCCCAGGTATTTTTGTTTGTTTGTTTGTCTATTTTTTTTAAGGAGAGCAACGTGCAATACCTGTCCACTTTCAGATATTAACAGCCCTTTGACGGGTTGGGGAAATATCAGTCATCATTATGCTCCTTCACATTAGCCACAGTGGTTGGCATAATTAAACTGACAGGTCAGTAACTCAGAGTTACATACACAGTGAATGAAAAGACCAAAATCAAAGCCTAATTATCAAATTTAATAGCAATAGATCAGAAATAGAGTGGAGCAAATGACTGCACATATTCCTAAGCAATTCAACTTTAAAAGGGAGTATATTATTAATTAACATTGTCATATTTATATATTTATTATTGATCTTGAATGAAATTCCATGGTGTTTTGAGTGTATTTACAGCCAAAACATAAATTTCAGTCTGACATATTGCAGTAACATCAAACAGTCAGACGGTGGTGCTGGACTTAACACTGCTCCTTACTCAAGCCAATATTTTAACTGTGTGTGTGTGTGTGTGTATGTATACATTATCACTCTGTTCTTCTTGCTTATAACTCAGTATGTTTAGTTTGTCCTCCTCTGGATTTGATTCCTCCACACACACTCTCTGTGCAGTGAGAGATGAAGGAAGCTCCGCCCTCATAACATGCATCACACACACAGGAGAGGACTCAGCTTTGTTCATCTGATAATCTAGGCTTCGGGTCCACTTATTATGCAGGTTTTTCTGGTCACACCTCCAGTCCATCTAATGGTAACACAGAAACATATTTTCTACATTTAACATAATCATCATTAGATATAAATAAATTATTATTCTGAATTCTGGTTATCTGTAGTTAAACTCACACCTGTTTAGAATGATCAGACTCCTCCCCTAAACACCACGATTGTGATTCTGCAAAACAGAGACATGTTTAAAAAAAGACAGAAATTTGTGTGTGTGTGTGTGGAGAGAGGAGTGTGTTTACCTGCTGTGTGTGTGTTGGTGTGTGTAGAGGAGTGTGGGTTGACTGTAACAGGTTTGTACACCAGCTGTGGGTTACAGAAAAAAGTAGAACAATTTAAGAGCAACAACAACAACACTAATAATAATAAAAAGGTGATTTGGCCAATTCACAGACTATGTTTCACTATTTACTCACTGTGTAATTTGGCTCTGCCCACTCAGGCCTCAGCTTTGTGCTCTCTTTGGTGCTGTCCATCTCCAGAGGCAAAGGGGGGCGAGCTGGTGGTTCTAAGTCCTCTCCCTTAATGAGAAAAAAAGTATGTGCCTTTAATTATAACCACACACATACACACATACACACACATACACACACACAAACTCACCAAATAGTGAACACTCTCCTCTGGATGGAGGGATGAGTTATGAAGGAGTGGAAACACTAAGAGAGGAATAAAGCCAATGATAAGAACTCATTAATTTTGCATAAGGTTCACACTGTGTTGGTGTGTTTTTCCATCATGTTCTACAAAGACACAGAAAATCCTACAAAAGCATTACCCATCAGGCAAGGACAGCAAGAAGCTGCTGGAGGAATTTGTGGAAAGGAGAAGCATATATTGTCTGGCAATGGCCAATCATATTGTTTTACGTGATGTAGATATTGTCATGAGTCACGTCCATGTTGATGGTCACGGACAAAGTCACATCTACTGTCATGTCCACATTTCTGTCCACACCCACAATCATGTCATGTACACACCGTTGAAAAACAGACCGCTGTGATCATATACCACACTCACGCCCAACACTGTAACACACACCCTGAATTGCATCCCACAGTCATGCCCAACACTACAGTCAAGTTCACACCCACAGTAATATATACAGTAATATCACATTCACTCCTACAGTCACACTCACAGCCACAGTCAAGTCCATGGTCAGATTTGTGGTCATGCCCACACCTATAGTCACAGTCATATCTCACAGTCACAGCCAATATTACAGTCAATTTCATGTCCATGGTCTCATGCACAGTCACATCCATGGTCACAGTCACTTAAACTCCCACAGTCATGCCAACGATCACACCAATGTCCACAGTCATGTGCAATGTCATGGGCTTGATCACGCACTTGTTGGTGCGTGTAAAGCCATCAGTGCTTTAAATCGGCTCCTATTGGGTTTCAGACCACTCAGAATATCATCCATCATCCAGATCTGCTTTTGAGCAAGGGATCGTTCCTGAAAAACAGACAGAGAAACACAGAGAGAGACAGACAGAGTGGGAGAGAGAGAAAGAAAGAGGGAGAGTATTGTCTAGCACATGTGAAAACATTACAACCTGGACATTCCTAAAAGCTGAGATTTATAGATGAGTGGCAAAAACAAAGACATTATTCAAAAAAAGAAAGATAATACTTTAATAACTTTTTGGCCTCTGAATAAAGTGCTACAGTTGTCATAAACCCAACTCTACTCATCACCCCATGCCATCCTCAATGTATAGCATGGTGGTGGTAGTGTCAGGACCTGCTTCTCATGGCACACGTGAGTGCGCCCGATGAACTCGGCCACTCGCTTAGTGCTTTTGATCTCTGCGCAGCGTGGAAGCGTGCACTTCCGCATTTTCGTGTGAGCGACGGAGGACTACAGCCCCCACAAGCACACACTCTCAGCCTGATCACGTGACCCAAAATTGGATGCATCTGCATCCACTTCAGGGACTATTCATGCCACGTTTAAAAGGACTCTCAGTTTCGAATTTGCAAAGCATTAGCTTACCCTCGCAGACACTATTGCCAAGCCTTTTGTTTACCCATGTTTTTGTTTTCTGTGTATTGTACTTTGACCTCTGTTCCTGTTTTCTGAGTTGTGGATTACCTTTGATATACTGTTTGCTGATTGCGCGACCTTGTTTCTGTCTATTGGATTACTCTTTGCCTGATGTTTCTGTACCATTGCCTAGTGTGTATATAGTGTTCAGAGTGTGTAAATAATAAACTCAAGATGAGTTTCACTCTGCCATCTCCTCACCTGCACTTGTGTTCCGCAAAATCCCGCCAACGTGACAGGTAGCATCCTGTTGAACATTGCTATTGTTTTTTTCTCTGATTAATCCCCTCTTAAGTCACTGTTTAGGGACTTTTGGTGGACAGTTTCCTCTACACAAAGTTGCACCCTAGAGGATTTAATATTGTTAAAGTTTGGGATATTTTTATAACCAAACCCCAATTAATACATTTCCATAACGTTTTCCTGTTTTTGTTTTGTTTGCTCCTTTGCCTTCATGACTGGTCTTCGCTAGCAATCTTTGGGTTCTTCCATGAGCAGGTATTTGTATATTGAGATCACTTGGCATTTTAATTACATAGAGGTCAAATTTAATCAGCTAATTATGTGACTTCTAATGGACACTGAACCAGAACTAATTTAGGGCTTTCATAATAACTGAGCTGAATACTTTGATCATAGCTATTTAATTTTTGTATTGTGAATAATTTGACAAACTATTAGTTTCTACTTCAAAAAATGTTTATGAAGACTGCTCTGTATGTCCATATAGTCCTGATGTTTATACTTACAGATCTTGACTCATTTTGGCAGTTTATCTTCTTCTGATGTATATGAATATATTTGCTATAACAGTTGAGCTCATACACACACTTTCTATAGAGTCAAGCAAGTGTTATTATTTATAAAAGCAGAGATGAGTCCATGATGAAATGGTGTGGTAAACATTGTATTTCATATCAGTACCTGTGGAAGCCCAAAATGGCAGATATGCTGCAGGTGAGAACGAAACACACACAGTTCACTCTCCATCCTCTTGTAGTCCAACCACACCCTCTCCATATCCTACACACAAACACGTTGCTTTTACCAACCTTGTAAGGACGAACCATTAATGTAATGATTAATGCAGGTAATTAATGTTTATAATTGCACCTAAACCCTAACCTCAACCTAAGTAATGAGAAGGAAACTTTTTGGCTTTTTGGAAACTATTACTTTTTCTTATCTTTGTTTACAAAACTGATGTGAGGACCTGATTGTGAGGACCATCCAAAATTGTCCTCACAAGGATAGTAAAATCTGACATTTGAGACTCACAAAGGTAAAACCCGTACACCCGTAAAAATCTTTTACATTTCTCTCTCTTTCTCTTTCACCCACACACAAACACACACACAGCTGCATACCCGTGATATGTCACACATTCTGGCTCTGATAGTGACCAGCTCCTCCTGCAGCAAAGCCTTCTGGGATATGTGCCGTTCACTCAACTGCCCCTTGCCCAGCTCTGTACGAGATATGTCCAAGGCAAACTCTGCATGCTCCTACACACAGCAAAGACACAAATGCAATCACACACATACACACACACAAATGCAGCATGCAATGCTGTGAAGTGTGTGCATATGTGTGTGTGCCACCTTATCCTGTTGTAGGAGATCCAGTTCTACAGAGAGCATTTGTAGTACTTTATCACAGCCACACAAACAGGTCAGAACCATCTAACAACACACAATGACATAAAAAAGTGTTATTGTGTGTGTGTCTGTGTGTGTATGTGTGTGTCTGTGTGTGTGCGCACATGTGTAACTCACATCTGTATCCCCCTGGAGTGCTTCTAGTGTGTGTGTGTCTTTCTCATACTACATCACAAAACAGCAGGAAACATTATAAAAAAATATATACAAATAAAATTATCATCATTAACATCATCAACAACAACAATTACTTTAAAAAATAGAAATGATAATATACACACAGATACAATGTAATACTTTACAATACCATGCTTGATGGAACACACATGGAAGCAGTGCTGGGATGGAGAGGGCCCGGAGGATTGTGGGTAATTCTGGAGTGGGGTAAGGGGGGCAGCTGATCAGAATGAATCTCCTACACACACACACACACACACACACACAATGCACACCATATTTTAATAAGCATATATAGTGTAATGTGTTCACAGTGGGTGTATACAGTAATTTGTTTATAGCACAATGTTTTTGGGAGTACACACTGTAAGTCACTGTGGATAAGGGCATCTGCTAGATGCTGTAAATGTAAATATAGTGCCTACACTATGTGTCTAATGTGTGTATAGGAAAAGTAGTCTGTGTGGTGTGCATAATGTGTATTGTGCTTGTGTACTGTGTGTATATCATGTGCATAGTGTGTTTACAATGTGTATAATGTGTACAGTGTGTGTGTAGTCTGTGTACCTTGTTTTCTGATTTATGTTTTGGTGAGTAGTGTGTAGAAAAGCCCTAAGAGAAAAGGAAAGAAACACTGAATGTAGTCCAATTCTCTCTCTCTCCCACATACACACACATAAACATATACCCAATGTTGAAAACAAAGAGACAGACAGATTAAGAGGTAGGTAAAGAGAAGGAGAGACCAACAGGGAGCTTCAGTATGCCGCCTCTGATAATCAGCCTGGTTAAGGACAGGGTTAAAGTGTGCAGGTATAGTTACGTGAGGTCGTAGGTCAACTCTGCCCACTGGGCTGTGAGATCGTGACTCATAATGACTTCTGGGGGTTGATGGACCTGACCCCTGACATAAGAGGTAATCTTCACCTTTGCGGTCCAAACTCAGAGACCGAGCTCGTGTATCAGAACTATAGACAGAGAGAGAAAGTTATGAGAAAGTGAAATGAAACACAGGGTAATGTACACCATCTGTAAATGTGTGACCTGTATGTAGCTCTGTGTCTGCCTCTGTAATCTGCCATGTCCACGTTCCCTGTAGCATGATGAGATGGTTTATTCTGGGTTCTGTATACATGCAGGGGGGTCACTGACTCAGTGCTGCCCCCTATCTGAGAAAAGTCGTGATAACTGGAGCAGCGTCTACAATAGATATAAATATATATTTTGTGAAATATTTAACCTGAATGTTATGCATGTGTCTGTTCACATTTGTTTTTGATTTAGAACGTCTCTAAATTTGCATATTAGCTTTAATTGCAATACTGTGTCTGATTGGAGGTCATTGATTGGTGCACCTGTTGATGAGGTCATCAGTCTCCATGCATGCTGATTGGCTGAGAGCTCTGACCCAACCCAACATGTCCTCCTGAGTATCAGCACTGAGCAAATAAGAACGCATTCCCTGATGAATCACCTACACACACACACACATATGCATCACTTTTAGCAAATTGGAGTGTAATTATTTCCAAAAGTTCTCTCCAAATGTATTTACACTGGTGTTTAATGTGCACACACACACTCACACACTCACACACACACGATACACACCTTAAAAGCATACTTCCTGTTCTTACATTCCCTTGGAGTGCAGAAGAAAATCTTATAGCTGGGGAGAGGAAGACTCCCTAACACACATTCTTCCCTACTGTCTGAGAGAGAGAAAAATGAAGAGACGGGGAGTGAGACAGAATTTGTATCTACTCTAGTTTTGTCTGCTTTATCATTGTTAAAAAGATTTAGTCTTTTAGTCTTTTTATTGGATATAAATTAAAATTTAAATTAAAATATTCCTAGTGAGCAAGCTGAGTGGCAAGGAAAAAATCTTCCTGATACAACAAGAAAGAAATCTCAAAATGGAACCCATCCTCATCTGGGTGACACCGGATAGTGCAATTATAAATCATCATTTCTATATAACTGCATACTTTAAAGTCAAGCAGTGCAAAGTGTGTCATAAGTAGCTTGAATGTGAGCATCAAATGCATTGTAAATCTAAACTTTGTTTAATCACTTCAAGGGGATTTTTTTTCTCATCAGGTTTATAGTTTTTACAGTTAACACATTATTTATTAAAATAATTTAAATATTTTGAGCAATTGTCCAAAAAGTTCTTATGAATGAGGAGACAATGACTTTGCTCTTTGTAGAAATATCACTTGTGTTGTGCAACATCCAAACTATAATTCTGACAAGTATTTGTAGTTAGAAGTTCAAATAAATCAAAAGTGTGCCATGTGCTATGGTATGCATTTCCTATAGACAAATGTGAAAAACCTCTGCACATACATAAGTGTTAGAATTTAGTATAAAAAGGTAATATGTATGTTATGTGTACTAATATATACTATACTATGTGAAGGCATGGGACAGAGAAAATACCCCTCCCTTCAATTCTATGCTTTTATGTATCAAAGTCTAAATAACAATTGTGTTCAACAACTTCAATCAACAAACAAACTCAGGTGACAAAATTAAGTAAATAAAAAAACCCCCAGCAGATTTCAATACATACTGTAGTTATTTGCCATAAGACATTTCGGCCCACTCTTCTTTACAACATTTCTTCAGTTCATTGATGTTTAAGGGAATTCATTTAGCTCTCATAAGTTCCCACTACAGCATCTCAGTGGGATTGAAGGCTGTACTTTGAATTGGCCATTCCAACACCTTCATGTTTTTCTTATTTAGCAATGCAGATGTCAATTTCCTGGTGTGCTTGGGGTCACGGTCCTGCTGCTGCACAGATAGTCTCAGATTCGTCTCAAGAATATTTTGGTATGTAAAGTTTGCTGCTGTCTTAAAGGCTGTAAGTTTCCCAAGTCCCGTGGCTGCAAAACAAGCCCACATCACCACTTCTCCACCACCATACTTGAAAGTTGGTATGAGGTGTTTGTGGCGATATGCAGTGTTTGGTTTTCACCCAAACATGGCACTGTGCATGAAGACCAAACATCTCAACTTTGGTCATCAGTTCAAAGGATATTGTTCCAAAAGATTTGTGGTTTATTCAGATGTGATTTTGCAAACCTAAGACCTGTTCCTGTATTCTTTTTGAAGAGAGCGGTCTTTCCCCTGCCACCCTTCCAATGTCTTTCAATGATTGTCATTATGAATATAAACATTCAATGCGCTTACAAAGGCCTATAGGTCCTAAGGTGTAGCTCTTGGGTTTTTCTTTATATCTCTTAGCAGTCTGACTTTGAACAGCATTAGCTGGGAAGCTCACTTCTGGGAAGATTGGCAACTGTCTTAAAAGCTCTCCATTTGTAAGTGCTTCTCACTGTAAAATGGTGAGATCCTTCCCAGATTGATGAGAAACAACGATTGCTTCTCAGAGGTCATGACTGATGTCCTTTCTTCTTGGCATGATTCAGACACACACCTGAGTGCTCCAGAACACCAGAGTGCCAAAAGGTCTGCTTTAATAGAAGTAGTCACACTTTTTAATATTAATTAATCTTTTGCATTGTTCTTGCTATTATAGAGATTATATTTTTGGCTAGCCTTCATTCCTCTCACAAAGTGATAAGAAATATAATGTTGCAGGACAAACTTGCACATGCTATTGTAACCTCTTGGATAGATTATTGTAATGCCTTAAGGTCTGGATGTTCGAGCAGGTGAATAAACAAGCTCCAGTTAGTCCTTACTAGAAGCAGAATCTATGAGCACATCACCCCAATCTTATCTACACTGCATTGGCTCCTAATCAAGTTTCACCCGTCCATCCATCCATCATCTATACGACTTTATCCATCTGGGTCCCGGGGAAGCTCGAGCCAATCGCAGCATCTTTGGGTGAGAGGTATGTCCACCACAGGGCCAACATATACAAACAACCACACACGCTCGCGTTCACACCTATGGGCAATTTAGAGTAGCCAGTTGACCTAATCTGCATGTCTATGGACTGTGGGAGGAAACCGGAGCA
>JAQQZR010000033.1:29340150-29354557 GCA_030068235.1 Notoglanidium macrostoma | reverse complement strand
AAGAATGACTAAACATCCTGCACTCCACACACTGAACAAGCTGAATGTTTGCCATAGTAAATGTTTAACGTACCTTATTTGAAGTTGTGTTGATAATGTCGGCAGATCCGCCGTGAATGGTCTCCGCGCGCAGCGTTTAGACACCAGAAATTAAAAAGAGAAAAACCACGTTCTCCAAAGAGAAAGTAGAAAAAAATAAACATAACAGAAGGAAAAAAGTAAAAAACCCTGCAAAAAATAAAATAATAGCACAGAAGTACTAATGAAAAAATGGAAAAACACATATAACATAAACGCCAATAGCTGCAAAACTCCCGGCAAACGATTCGAAAACAGGAAATGACGTTCAACCCATTCTAGGGGTGGTGTAGTGTAACATATCACAGCTCCACCTGGTCGTTCTGCTCTCCTCAGGATCTGACTGGTTAATAAAAAAATGGGTGGCAGAGAGTATAAAAAATATTTCCAGAAGTGTTTTTACACTATGTTTATTTGGGTGTAGGGTATCTGATCCAGAAGCTCTCTGCATCCCCAGAACAGATTGAAGTTGGCAATGAAATTTAAACCCTACCGAATGCTTGTTTTATAGGGCCACGTCTTCAGATGCCGCGTGCCTACAATCAGCGTGCTGTGTGTTGCAGTGTCCTCCATCGAGTGCTGCTGCTCAGTGAGCTCAGCAGACCTTGTGCTGGTGTTTGCCCTGTCTGACACACCGTTTTCTTGCACCTAAGACCATTCCAGTCTAATTGAATTGCCAGTGAGTTCCTCTTTCAGATGCAGTAGCAGTTCAAATCTATTTGTCAAGCACAGAAGTGGAGGCCGATTAACATATTCTGTTAGCCTCGCTTTAACATCCCACACTATCTGGTCACAAGCAGCAGCATTAGCAGCTCTGGCTAGCTAGCCTTCTGTAGCAGAGCCTAGTATTTGAACATGTCATGGCAACTGAGTTCTGTGGTTTCTTTTGTGTTTAGCACCCATCTGATTCCAATGGCTGGAGCTCCCATTTGACTCTACTCTACACAACTTTACTAAAGGCTACAGTATCATTAGCTAGCATCACTTGCTGTGTTGTGCTAATGGTGGCTTGTTTGCACTCATCTCATTTGTAAAGGATGTCTGATTATCTGTCCTATTTGCCTGCATGTGGTGGAAGTACCCCCAGTATTCTGGTACCCAGAAGCATAATCCTTTGTAGCAGCCTGTAGCAGTTCAGGCAACAGGAGCTGTGCAGCATTCTACAGCTAATTTACAGCTAATTTATATCAGGTTTCCATGTCCTGAAAATAAACTTTTGTTCCATTCTGCAATTCCACCATAGACATTTTCATTAGGACCAATGTAACCAGTAATAACTCCTGTTGGAGGATTATTTAGGAAATTAGATAATGTAAGAAAAGAGCTCAAAGTATATAGCAAGCAGAGAGCTGAGAAAAGCATGCCTGTAGACCAGGATAGCAGGAAGTGCTAAACAAATGTTATAGCAGATTTGAGAACTGGAGAAAAATTCACCCACTGAGGCAGTTCCAGTCCCATGTCTGGAAAAATCTCAGAGATATATGTATTATAGAACATCTGAATGCTATACAGATCATCTGTATATCTGTATACATCAGCACATCTGTATATCTGTCCACAGTACATCTGTATATTTGCCCTTCTGTATAGCAATATAGAGCATCTGTATACTTAACTTATTTGTACATAATCTGTATGTAACTATTCCCACCTCTGTACATAACTGTACATAACTATTCCCATCTTCTACACTATCCTTACCTGTACATAATCTCCTTTTATTGCACTTGCTGCTCTTTACACTTCTGATTGGATGCAAAACTGTATTTCGTTACCCTGTATTTATACATGTGTAATGACAATAAAGTTGAATCAAATCAAATCATGGTTATGCTCAATGTGCTTCAAATGCCCATGGCCTGTGCATTTCCTACAGCCAGAACCCGTGACTGTTCCATAGACCTGTTGTTAATACCAAAGAGGAACAGTTTGCACACTTTGTGTAAAATTTAATGAATATATTCAATGGGAAATAAACAATGTATTTCTAATGTTAATTTCTGCCCATTTATTCAGGCAGAACAATCTAACAGTTATTGTATGGTAAATAATTAAAATTCCATTTGAGACACTTGTAAGTGTGTTTGAGGGTAACCTATAAATTTGGCACTAAATACTGTGAAAGAACCACAATTGACCTCAGTCAAAGAGAGAGAGAGAGAGAGACAGAGCTGTTGATGATGGCGGTTAGAGGAGTGTAATAACAGAAGGTAAAATGAATAGACAGACATATAAAGAGAATGCAGAGAAATGTTACATGACTTTGTGTAAAGCCAAGTGAAAATTCTGACATTGCAACACTTCAGCACATCAGAGACGGCACTCATTCCTTTCAACACTTTTGTCTAACTCTCTTTTTTCTTTCTCTCATTTTCTCTCTAAGTCTCTGTCTGTCTTTTCGTTGCTTTTTCTTCTTTCTGCTTGTCTGTCTTTATTTCTATGCTTCTTCAGAAAGATTGATGAATAGCTAGTTAGATAGGTGTAACAGTGTGGTTAAAGGCTAAAGTAAAAGGAGAAACAGAACCCCCGCTTATGTTCTTGGCTTCACCACCATCCCAAAATATTCTCCTTGAAGTCACTAAGGGGTTTCAGGTGTCATCTCTCTCTCTCTCTCTCTGTTTCTGCCTCTCTCTCACTTTCTCTCTATATTTTAATCTCTCTCTCTGTCCCCCTCCCTTCTTTAGGAATGACACAGTGAGGAATAAAAAGGAAAAAGTTCTCAGACAGCTGCAGACCAGTGAGAGATCCAGCCGTCACCATGCCTGAGCCCAAAACTAAAGGTACATCATTCCTAATTATATTTTAGGGTAACAGAATTATTAGCCATTTCCTTAAAGCTATTACAACAAATATTACTATTATGATGATGATGATGATGATGATGGTGATGATGATGACGATTATTATTATTAATAGTAATAGTAGTTGTATGACTATAAACCAAAGTGTACAAATTATGATTGCTAGCATTGTTAGCATTGATGATATTGTTGATATTGTTATTATTGAAAAAAGGTTAGACATGCACACACTGCAGAGAGTTCATTAAGGATTAATAAGAATTGCAGAGTGTGCATTGTGATTAGGGTGAGGCTTAGCAGGTGTGTTTAAATGTCAGTGATATCTGAGAGTATGTGTAGGGTGGGGGGTAGGGTGTATGTAAGCAAGGGTGGGTTTTATACCCATGGCTATAGCCATGAAATCCCATAATTCATTGCAATTGGATAATGTCCTGATAATTGTGATCTGTACAACTACTGTTTGACTCAATTGTACACAGTTGTGGAAGAGTAGTGATTTGTAATCTCACTATCCAGTGTCACCCAGATGAGGATGGGTTCCCTTTTGAGTCTGGTTTCTCTCAAGGTTTCTTATTCATGTCATCTAATGAAGTTTTTCCTTTCCAATGTCACCTCTGGCTTCTTCATGGGGGCTCTAAATCTAGATCCATATCCAGATTTCTGTAAAGCCACTGTGTGAAAATGTTCATTGCTAGAAGCATTATGTAAAAAAAGATGAAATTAGATGTAAATCAGTGTAAGGTATGTGCTTTGTTCTATGCCTTCATCCATTTGTATTGGTGTGTATTTTGTGTGTGTAGTATGTGTGGTGTGTGCTATGGGACATACTCATAGTAGAAGACATTGAGATATCTGTATTGTGTAATATATTAATGAGTGTGGTTTGTGACACATTTATAATCCACCACAATACAGTGGCATCCAGATGATGTTGTCTAGCTGGTACAGAATCCATACAATGCACCAGGGAATAGCTGAAATAGGGAGCAGGGCATAGGGCACTATTTTTGGGATTTCCCTTTTAATTGGGATCTGCCTGTGAGTTAAACATGTACAATTAGGTATGACTATTAAAGAAATATGATTAATATTAAAAACAATAAAGAATGGAAACATTGAAGACTAAGGAATCATGAAACTAGGGATAATAATTAGACTAGACTAAGGAACTAAGAGACTTGAGATTTTGAGGAGACTATGTAATACTGATTAGTCAGATAACTAATAAAATAGCAGACTGGAGAAAATAAAAATGAAAGATTAAGGAACACTAAAGGGAATTGAAGAGTCATACACAAGGAAACAAGTAGACCAGAAGAACTAGGAAGTTATAGGAAACTAAGAACTAGAAGCTAGAACTGGGATAGAACTAGAACTTAGAAACTGGGAAACTGGACACTAGGAATCAAGAAAAATAAGCAGGGAAAATAAGAACCACATGAAACTACAGATTTAGAAGGCTGGGACTGGGAGATTTTGAAACTATAAAGGATACTAACAAACTATGGACATAGGAGATGAGGGAAGGGGGGAATCGGGGAACCAAAGAAGGGACTAGGAAATTTAAGAACTATGGCATTATACAACTAGGAAACTCAGAAACTACAGAACTGTGGAATTAAAGAAGGGACAAGAGATGTAGTTTCCTATATATAGAAAAGAATATAAAATAATTTAAAAAGATAATTCATATAATACCCATGATGAACAGAGATTATGATGGTCAGACCCACACCCATTTTCTCTAATTTTAGTTCTCTATGGTTAGATGAGACAGAAGATACTCTCCTGCTGTTTGAACACTCAAAGTAATCACTGGCTCCTTACTCTCACTCAGCTTTCAGTCACATATAAATCACAAAATCAGCTATGTCAACTAACGCAAACACTGCACCAGGCTTTCATTACGTCATGTCCTGCATCTCAATTTTTAAACTTCAAAACATCTATCAAATCTGATCAAAGATCTGCCCTGTCCTTCAGCACCATCAGTGTTCTCCTGTTACAGCAAGTATCAGATTTAAGATACTGCTTCTTGCATTTAAAACACATCATGAATTTGATGACTAACAGCAGCCTGCTCATAACTAGTTATAGTAAGCTCTAAAGCAATAAAGCATCGACATGCAGCTTAATGTCAGGTTACATCATGCATTATAATATGTCTTCATTAGAACATTATTATTATTATTATTATTATTATTATTATTATTATT
Source organism: Notoglanidium macrostoma (assembly GCA_030068235.1). Taxonomy (NCBI): domain Eukaryota; kingdom Metazoa; phylum Chordata; class Actinopteri; order Siluriformes; family Auchenoglanididae; genus Notoglanidium; species Notoglanidium macrostoma. Next base: position 29,349,462 of record JAQQZR010000033.1, on the reverse strand, counting down.
GTTGTTATTGTTATAATTTTTACAAACATTGAGACATTATGGTCACGAGGGGTTTTCGGAAGCTTTCTAAAACAGCAGGAGAATTCAGGAGAGAGAGAGAGAGAGAGAGAGAGAGAGAGAGTGAGATTGTGTGTGTGTGTGTGTGTGTGTGTGTGTGTGTGTGTGAGAGGAATGGGCTGAGCTGTAAAGCGTGTAAAATTGTATCCTACCTCTCATCTTACAACCTTTTAATAACCTCAGCCAATGTTAATCTCCTAAATTATCACTCACAGGAATATGACCTCATCTTCTAACACTTGTGTGTGTGTCTGTGTGTGTGTGTATGTGTGTGTGTGTGTGTGTGGGGGGGGGGGGGTACTTTCAAAGTAGCTGAACTAAAGCTATAAAGTAATACAATTTTAATATTATGTAATACACTGAAATACAACATTCATTTTTATATTATAATTAATATAAACTGAAATAAAAATATTAAAATTATATACAAATATCATTAAAATTTTCTCAACTAACATCATTTAAAATAGTATGGTAATATCCTAAAACATTGTAAAGTAATTTAGTTTAAATTTGCATTTCAATATAGTTTAATTTTGTGAGTTAATGTATTTTAAAACTGTAAGCTGACTCACTTTAAAATTAATATAGTTTAAAATTGAAAGTTAATTGAAAATGAAATTTAAATTTACTCTGAAAACTGTAAATTATCAAGAGCTAAAATAAATTAAATTTTATTATAATATGCATTAAAATTTTAAATAAGATCATAAAGTTTAAAGTGGAAGGCAATGAAATCATTGAAATCATATGATCTTTGATTGACAGTACTCTGTGTGCATGTGTGTGGTATATGTGTGTGGGGGGGAGGGTCTTTGTGTGTGTGTCTGTGTGTGTGTGTGTGTGTGTGTGTGCGCGCGTGTGCATGTGTTATTAACTTCTAAATTCTTATTCTCTAAACTTTTATTTCTTTTTTACATGTTTAATATGTTTAAACAGGACATCAAATTTACAAAAATATAAACTTTTAAACTAAAAATTAAACAATTTAATTATAATCATTTAAAGAAGCTCTAAGACACACAAGTTGTTTGGGCTGTTTCTGTACAAGTTCAATATAGAAATACTTTTAAATTCCCACAATTTTATGTGTTTCTTAAATCACTGCTCCACATGTGCAGTATCTCAACATACATAAGTAATAAATAGCTTGTGTGCTGTTATTGTAGTAAAATACAACTTACCAATGATATAAATATTTTACATTTATTAAATAAAGGCACTTTTTGTCTTACTTTTTATCCATTGGAACGTTGATGAAACGAGTTAGTTCCTGTTCTCACTTATGTTATAGCATCTATAAACACTCACCTCTCCTGAACACAAAGAAAAAAACCTACAGTAATCTTAAAGTTACCTTCAAAGTTTTACCTCTGACTGTTACAAAGCTCTGACATTGGAGACTCCTTCCATACATGATATATAAATTACAGACAACTTCCCCATGTCAACAATTAGCCATGTTTTTAATTTGTTTATGTGGAGCGTGTGCTGTACACGTCCTTGAGAATGAGCTGTTACTATAGAAACAATAAAGTATCAGAGCGAGCACATTAGTATAACCCTGCACTATCGTCAGAGCTGCTGTTATAAAGAATTAATTAACACCTTCTGATCAATCAGAGTCCACTCAGTATGGTGTAAAATTAAAATGCAGTGGAGCTGTGAGAGTAAATACGCTAAGCTTAATACATCTGATCTAAAAACCTTATGAGTTTGTTGTAAAACTGGATGTGTTAGTTAGGGAGTGCAGAAGGTGTATGTGTGTGTGTGTGTGTGTGTGTGTGTGTTTGTGTGTGTGTGTGTGTGTGCGCGGCTTACTGATCTGTTTAAGTACTTAAAAAGCTCTAAACACTTTCACACCAGGGAATTAGTGCAATCACACTCATATTACACACTTTGACAAAGGCGTGAGGTTAAAACTTACACAGTGTTTGTGTGTGTGTTTGGGTGTGTGTGTGGCATGGCATCACACACTCTGGGAATGCGACTTAGCAGTAATGTGATTGGCCAGAGTAACTGACAGATGTGTATCTGAAAAATGCATATGTATGTGTGTGTGTGTCTGTGGGTGTGTGGGTGTTTGTGTTCCACCGATATTTGCTCTGCTTCTAAATGTTGTGTATTCTTGGCACAGTGTGTTGACCTCTTACCTTCGCAGCGTTATTATTGCACTTAGTGGTCAAATAAAATTAGGCAGTAGTGACTCAATTCAATTCAGTTTTATTTGTTGCTTTTAACAATGAACATTATCACAAACCAGATTCACAAAAATATATAAATTCTGGTTATAAACTTGAATCTATAAATTTATACATAAATATTCCTTGCAGGCTCTGGGTTACTGATCATAAGATGAGTGATTAAAGCCCCAGCACTACCAAGCTGTTGATATTGAGCCCTTGTGCAAGGCTCTTAACCCCTTTCTGCTGCAGGGGGCCATCATGGCTGACCCTGACCTCTGACCTCAGCTTTCTAAGAAGCTGGGATATGCAAAGTAAAGAATTTCTTCTTTTAAAAATGGAAACTGTGATGTTCCATTCCCTAGCAAGTGCTAGCAGTGTCCCATAGGGAAGGAATCTTGCTTCTCCATGCTCAAGGGAGGAGCAGCAGCTTTTTGCTGAAACCCAGAAATGCTGTATAATGATATGACCTAACCTAGTTAAACAATGGTACAGCTAAAACCTGAGTACTGTCTATAGGCTAGAAAGCTGCATCACTTTCTGTTCATCCTCATGTTTCTAAAAGTCAATGTATTAGCAATACTATTTACCAATCTATATTTCTGCATAAATATGCCCTGAAACATTTTCACTTTATTTGATAAAGAGATCCCAATTAAACAAATGAGACAAAAGTATTATCCTTGGTCATTTATTTGTTGAGGAAACTTTTCCAATATTACATATCTGTGAGTGGAAAAAGTATGTGAACCTCTGCTTTCAGACCCTCTTGTCAAGGAATAACTGCCTCTAAACGTTTGCGGTAACTGTTGATCAGTCCTGCACATTGGCTTGGAGGAATTTTAGCCCATTACTCCGTACAGAACAGTTACAGCTCTGGGATGTTGGGGGGCTTCCTCACATGAACTGCTCATACAATATTTCTATTGAATTAAGGTCAGGCCATCGACCTGGCCATTGCAAATCATTAATGATAATCTTCTTTAATCATTTTTTGGAAAGAACAACTTGTGTGCGTAGGGCAGAGATGTTCTTTTTAGAGAGCAGTGGCTTTCTCCTTGCTGCCCTGCCATGCACACCGATGGATAAAGGCCTCCAACTGTACTTTTCCTTGTTGTTGGTGTGATACCATAAAGTTTTGTTTTTCTTTAATGTTCCAGATGTAATTTGCATTGATCTTGTAAATAAAGCACAGTAAGACTAATTCATTTATTCTTATAAGAATGTGCATGAGCCCAGGACAGTCCTTAGGCACTTTCAGACCAAATGTTTCCAGGGACTTTTTGATAGGAACTACCCCCTGGGGAGCTCCCCTGAGAACTACACACCTTTGCAGGCTTTTTTTTTGTTTGCATTCGCACCTCCAGCAGGACCACTGAAGAGACATTAACAGCATCAAATCACTGTGTTTCCTTTGTCAAATATTGGCTCAATAAAGTCTGGTCTTCAGTGTCACTCCATTTATCCATGTTTCTTTTCTTTCATTTTTAAAGCTAACATTAAGTGCTGTTGTTTACACGGCTACCATTTTACATGGATTTAAGGCTGAACCCGACTCAGAAAGATATGAAAATTTCCTATATAGACTAGGCCTATTTGGCAATTAGAAAATCCACTAGTGATGATTGTTTCAGTGTTTTTAGTGATTTTGGCCAACATATCATGTAGCCCTGTGTCTCGCAAAGGAAGTGCACGTGCTGCGAATTGTGCTTTGTTTTTGTTTGTTCAGCTGTTTAATATGAAGACACAAAGATGTTTCAGATAGACTGGAAATATTGGAAAATCCATTGGTGATGAATCTTTCAGTGATTTTAGTGATGATTTTGACCATGTCACGTATTCCCCCTCACACCAAGTGCTTCCTCTTTGTTTATCTTTCATTATTCTGATACATCCACACAGTAGAGACACACAGCACACACATTTCTGTTTATATCAAACCATTATAGCCTGTTTTTAACTATCTCCTTACTTTGCCAGCCACTCCACCTCAGGTTTCAGCTTCTCTTACCTGTTAATCAGCTGTTTGGGTATCTATGGGAAGTTCATTCCACCACCTAGGTTCCAGAAGTGAGAAGAGTTTATCTGTATGCTTTCCTTGTACCTTGAGAGATGATGGGACCAATCGAGCACACCCATATATGGTTCCTCCCCAAACTGTTACCACAATGTTGGAAGCACACAATATTATAGAATGTCCCTGTATGCAGTAGTGTTACAGTTTCCCTTCACTGGAACTAAGAGGCCCAAACCTGTTCCAGCATGACAATGCCCCTGTGCACAAAGCAACTCCATGAAGACATGGTGTGTTAATGTTTGAGTGGAAGAACTCGAGTGTCCTGCACAGAGCCCTGACCTCAACCCCACTGAACACCTTTGGGATGAACTGGAACACTGACTGCACCCCAGGCCTTCTCATTTTACATCAGTGTATGAGCTCACAAATTCTCTTGTGGCATAATGCCCACAAGTCTCCACAGCCACATTCCAAATTCTAGTGGAAAGCCTTCCAAGAAGATTGGAGGCTGTTATAGCAGAAAAGGGAAGACCAACTCCATATTCATGGCCCTAGTTTTGAAATGGAACTTTTGACAATTAAATATAGGTGCGATGTCAGATGTCCACGTAAACTTTGGCCAAATAGTGTAAGTCTGGGGCCAACAATGGGGTCTGGAAATTTAAGGGGTTAAATCTGAAGTCATGTCATTTTGTGCCACTGACTAGCAAACCAACTTTTCAAATTTGATATTTAAAGGTTATTAAATTTAATATTTAATACAAAGATTTATTTAATATAAATAATATATTAAATAAAAGCAACTATTATCACATCTTATGCTATGGACAATTAATTAGCCACTCCAGGAAGGCTGGATTGCAGTCTGAATGCGACATTGTAAGGTCAAGGTAATGGGGTAAGCAGTTCCTGAGGACTCAGCAATGAGGCCACAGCTATCAGTTCCTATTTTGAGTCACCAAAAACAGACACTGAACTTCTTCAGGGGCAAGTGTCCATATCAAGACTGTATTGCCCCTGCATGGCCACTGAGGTGATGCAATAACCCATTTTCAGCACTTGGGTCTGGAGAGCAATTTGGATCCAGTTCTTCTGGAAGTGTCTCTTATAACACAGTCAGTATACCACACTGACTTGGTGCCAAATTCTTGAAATTCGGGACAATCATCTTAGGTTCCATTTCTGGCAGTGGAGGCTGGTCACAGCATCTCGTTTCACATTCTTGAGTGGAGGGTGGAAGGATTAAGTTGAATCTGTTAGAGAGAAAGGGAGGGAGTCCATCAGGCCTGAGAGTTATTCAGGTGTTAAGGTCAGTCTGTTCAAAGTTTGTTGAACCCTCTTTAGTCAGTATTTCCAATCCTCCAAAGACAAAAATTACTAATACTAAATGTTATGTGCATGGTAATTAATAAATAATAATAAATTGTCTTGCCAAATGAAAAGTGCTGAAATGTTTTTCAGATCTACATAAAAAGGTCAGGAATACCCAGGATCTGAGAAGCAGAGAAGTTTGGCTTTACTCCCAAAAGAACTTAGTAAAGGAAGTCTTTCTTAAGTAAAGTCCCTACTGCTTAAACTACATAAGAAATAGCAAACTGGTGAAAACAGAACTATATTAATTTCTTTGTAAAGAATTATTGCTAGTCTCTGGATACTTGGCTCTTCTTTAGATCTATCTGCTGTATAACAATCACCATGAGAGGAACCTCAGAGACGTGGTATTGGTGCTCACAATGCCGTGGGACTTATCAGATATGAAAGCCATTTAGTTTGCTCAGAGAACACCAGGCTGTCATCAAAGTGCTACAGACAAAGCAGTTTAGTGTGTCACAGAGGACATGGTTAACAAGAGCTCAGGAGACCACTGGGATATTCTTTAATCCAAATGGAATTATGAAGTACTTACAGTGACCAATAAAAATATGTAAACATACACCATCTTGAGTTCATGTGGTTCTTGGGTGGAGACGAGGTTGTAAGCAGTGCTGATGCCCACATCAGGAATACCGGGTTCCTCTGAATAGGATTAAGAACTTTCTTCTTTCTTTATTAATTGCGAAGTTGTATAGTGAGTTCAATAAATTGACCTACAACGTTCACAGCTTGGAGAAGGACTGGGGAACACAGAGAACCTGGTTTTGAATGGCTTGAAAGTTTTGGTTAAAGTGTTGTTTACTGAGGCAGCTTCATGTCTATGTATCCATCTCTATGTGTATCGATATAAATGATTAGAGCAGCACACTCAGTCATCTGAAAGAGTAGAAGTGGAAAAAATGAAGAGGAGTAAATGTCAACCTTAAGGTCAAACTCTACTTCTCAGGTTTCAGTCTCTCTCTCTTTCTCTGTCTCTCTCTTAGGGGTTTATGGGGATCAGTTTGCACATAAGTGTGTTTATATTTGTGTGTGTGTGTGTGTGTGTGTGTGTGTGTGTTATTTATACATGCAAACTGAATATGGAAATGAATTTGAGAGAATGAGTTACAGTATTAAAGAGTAAAACACTTAGAGTTGATCCCACACATGAAACACCCAGGGAGTTATTGAATAAATTTTAAGATCGATCCGATCAAGTTCTCCTTTGTTCAAAAATTGTCTTCTCTTTTTCATGTGGGTCTGAAGCAAAGGGAGCTGCTGGAAAGCAAAGTGGTAAATTCTTCTTTTTCTTAAGAAGACAAGATTAAATAAGATAAGATAGAATATTACATAGCTCATTTGGATACTCAATTCTGATTGGTCAATTATGGCATTCTGTGGTCTGTTATGTCTGTATGTCCTATATTATATGGACTGCATAATTAGCAGATGCAGCAAAATAATATTTAAATATGTAAAATCATTTTTAAAACAATGTTTTGTGTCAAAGTATCGATTTCTTTAGTAGGTAGCCATGTAATAAGTGGAACAATGTGCAGAGAGATGGTCATAATCGTAAAATAAACCTCTTGGGAGTGATTTAAGATCCTGCATCACCCTATCAGCTTTATTACACAATAATGTCCTGCTCACAGTACATCATCCCTTAGATACAATAGCTTTATTGTCACTGCACAAGTACAATGAGATATCATTTAGAGCAATGAGTAGATGTTGTCAGTGTAAAGAGTATGACACATATACTATAAAGGATTCAAATAAGTACTTATTCCAATATTTAACAAAAAAGCAAATTCAAATATTAGTAGGAATAACGTAAGTAGGTACAAATTTCTCTTTTGTTAAAAAAGTTGTCTTCTCTTTTTCCTGTGGGTCTGAAGCAAAGGCAGCTCCAGTACAGCAAAGTGGTAAATTCTTCTTCTTCTTCTTCTTCTTATTATTATTATTATTATTATTATTATTACTATTATTACATTCATACATTCATTATCACCACTTTTTTATCCATTCCAGCCCCAGAACCTCAACCTGAGGGTAAGTTTGTGTGTGTGTGTGTGTGTGTGTGTGTGTGTGTGTGTGTGTGTGTGTGTGTGTGTGTGTTTTGTATTCAACTGAATAAGGAAATTAAACTGAGATAATGTCTTACAATATTAAGGGGTAAAACTTATAATAGTGTTTAAATATAAAGAAAGCATATTGAAATGTTGTAATATATTGAATTGTAATGTAACTAAGTAAAATTTTCCCTTTGTTAATTTGTTTTTCTCTTTTTCCCATGGGTCTGAAGCAAAGGAAGCAAGTGGTAAATACTTCTTCTTCTTCCTCTTCTTCTTCTTCTTCTTCTTATTATTATTATTATTATTATTATTATGTTGCTCATCCCCACTGTTTATCCATTTCAGGCCCAGAAGCTGATCCTGATGGTAAGCGTGCGCGCATGTGTGTGTGCGTGTGTTTTTGTGTATTTAGAGCTGACAGTATTATTATATTGTCTATTTAATTACTTTAATCCTGTGTCATTTTTCCCTACTTTAAAGTGAAGTGATATTTTGTCTCAGGATGATCAGCAGCACCCTCTAGTGGACTCAATCCTTAATCAGTGTGACTATTTTCACTGAGACTGTTTCCCAAATGTGTGAAGATGTGTTTTTATAGAAATTCATGCTATGACAAGGGTTTGGAATGCTACACCTTAAGGTCAGCTGAGAAAGAAAGAAACATGGGTAAATCTGTACTCACAGATTATAAGCCTTGCTGTGGGATTTGTAAACCAAATATTACACAATGAATACTCTGAAACGTAAAGAGAAAAACACAATGTAGCATTAAATCGACCATTACATCTAGATAAATTGGACTTAATTGTTGGATGTGGTCACTATCGAAACATTCCATTTCTTGTTCCCAAAAGAATGAAATAATTTACAAGTCTGTGAACACAGTTTATGAAGTGAGAGTACAGAGTTACACAAGCCTCTTTTTTCAACAGACCCTAGGGGTGCTCTGTAGAATGCTTCACACAGAATCAAATCAATACAAAACACTTCCCATAGTCTTTTTATAAAGACTGTTAGCAAGTTGCTAACTAGTAGCTAATTGATAACTAACATGATAATCAGCAGCTAACCTATGGGTTGAATCCTGGGAAACAAGGCCATTATTAGTTATTTCTCCACAATTTCCACCACAGTCTGAATGTGAAATTATTCTGAATTTTTATTCTTTATTGTTTACAGCGATTTTATTTTTAATTACTTTATATAATGAATGGTTTAATTCCTAACAGACTCGGATGGCGAACATGGTGAGATACACTGGGTGCATGGAGAAGTTATAATAATAATAATAATAATAATAATAATAATAGAGCACCAGAGACAGTAAAATGTACACATGATCACATGGGATGTTTGGATATATATTTATATGTACATACATATGATATATATGTTTTACATCTATATTTTTATATATGAAGGTCAAAGATGACAGTTTATTAGTACCTGATATAATTCCAATCTTGCATCTCTGTTTATCCATAAACCTAATTACAGTATAAATTATATAAATTGTTTACAATTCTTTTGTAGGTTTTGTGGTTTTCTTTTGTATTTTTCAGGAAATCTTTTCATCTTTGACCTATATATTGTGTTGCATTAAATCACTATCCTGCAATAATAA
>JAQQZR010000033.1:29329216-29340050 GCA_030068235.1 Notoglanidium macrostoma | reverse complement strand
TTAAAAAGAGAAAAACCACGTTCTCCAAAGAGAAAGAAGAAAAAAGAAAACGTAGCAGAAGGAAAAAAGTAAAAAAACACTGCAGGAAATAAAATAATAGCGCAGAAGTACTAATGAAAATGAAAAGTACTAATAAAAAAAAAACGGAAAAAACACGTATAACAAAAACGCCAACAACGGCAAAACTCCCGGCAAACAATTCCTACTATATGCTGTAAGAAAATCTCAGCCGTCCCCTTAGCAGATGGGAGCTTGGCTAATGGCACGAACTTGCATGCCTTAGAAAAATGTTCAACACACCAGGATGACCGAATTTCCCTCAGAGACTGGAAGGCTGGTGACAAAGTCCATGAAGACATGTGAATGAGTGCGTGGCTCGTTGTTCCGAGTGTAGGTCTGACAGGCAGCCACAAAGTCCTTAAAATCCCTATCCATGCTCGACCACCAGAAGCATCACCACAGGAATTCAATGGTCTGCCCCTGGATAAGCGGCGAAGGGGGACGTGACAGCAGAAGGAACATAAAGCCGCCCTGGAGGGGTGACCCCACTGCAATGGGGCTACAACCCACTGAGGGGTTAAAATTGGTTGGTGAATGGGCTCTTAGATGTCCAGGTCCCACTGCCTAGAAAGAGCATCCAGCTTCAAGTACTTTGTGTCTGGTCGATAGGATAAAAAATATCAAACCGGACAAAGAACAATGCCCACCTGGCCTGGTGAGGGTTCAAGCACTTGGCCTGCTGGATGTATGCCAGATTTTTGTGGTCTGTCCACACAAGGACCTGATGCTTAGCCCCCTTAAGCCAGTGTCTCCATTCCCACAGGGCCAATCTTACCATTAAGAGTTCTCTATTCCCCACATCATAATTTCTCTCTGGAGGAGTGAGCCGGTGCAAGAAATAGGCACACAGGTGCAGCGACCAATTTGTGCTGCCATGCTGGGAGAGAACTGCCCCAACCCCAATGTCTGAGGCGTCCACCTTGACTATAAATTGGGCTTCAGGGTCGATCATATGGAGAACTGGGGCTGTAATTAATCTATTCCTAATGTTATTGAATGCCCTCTGAGCCTTTGCTGTCCAAGAGAACCCCTTCAGGGAGGTCTTGGCCAGTGTGCTGAGTGGGGCGGCTAAGGCACTAAAATTTCTAATGAACCAATGGAAGAAATTAGCAAACCCCAGAAATAGCTGGACCGAGTGGACCGATGTGAGGCAAGGCCACTCTGCAACTGTCTTGACCCTTGCTGGGTCCATACTGAGCCTCCCTTGGGACAACATGAACCCCAAGAATGAGACTGAGGGCACGTGGAACTGAAATTTCTCCAGCTTGACATACAGTTTATGTTGCAAGAGCAGCTGAAGAACCCACCGCACATGGACCACGTGTTCATCCAGGGAAGCACTAAATATCAGTATGTTGTATAAATAGATGAAAGCAAAATGGTAGAGTGTCTTGCGGAGCACTTCATTGATGAAGCATTGGAAGACTGCGGGAGAGTTCGTCAGGCCAAAGGGTGCACCAGGTATTCGTAGTGTCCTGTCGGCATGATGAACAAGGTCTTACATTCATCCTCTGCCCTGATGCGGACCAAATTATAGGCATTTCACAGGTCCAATTTCGAAAAAACTTTGGCCCACTGTAGGCACTCGAAGGCTGAGTTTATCAAGGGCAGGGGGTAATGAAACTTCTGAGTTCTGGCCCTGGTAATTGATACAGGGTCTCAGGTCCCCTCCCTTCTTCTTCACATCAAAGAAACCTGCCCCTTCCGGGGAACTTGATGGTTGAATGAACCCCATTGCTAGGGCTTCTCTGATGTATTCCTCCATCGCCGCATGTTCAGGAGGCAAGAGGGAGAATAAGCTGCCCCAAGGAGGGGTAGTCCATGGAAGCAGGTTAATGTCACAATGAAAGGACCTGTGGGGTGGCAAGGTCTGTGCCTTACTCTTTGAAAATAACTCCTGGAGATCCCAATAATCTGGGGGAACTCCAGATAGGTCTATAGGGTCAGGTGGAGGCCCAGTGGGAACCTGCATGTTCTTCAAGCAACTCTGGGCACACCATGAGCCCCATGGGCTTGATTGGGTCTCCCAATCAATGCGAGGGTTGTGGTTCTGTAGCCATGGATGCCCCAGTTCCAGCTGCAGCTCTGGTACTTGGGTGACAAAAATGACAACCACTCAGAGTGATGCCCTAATTGAACGAGTACTGGGCTGGTCTGATCATGGATGGGCCCTGTCCCCAGTGACCGGCCATCAAGGGTTGCAATTGGGATGGGGTGCAGGAGCGCCTCAATCGGTAGGCCTAATTTGCTAGCTAACAACTGATCAAGGAAGTTTCCCGTGGCCCCAGAGTCAATAAAGGCCCTAATGCTAGCTACCCTCCCCTTCCCACATTAACGTAGTGGGAATGAAGAGACCTGTCAAAGGGGAAGTTGTTTTTGAGGTCATCATCAGGTTCCCCGTCCTGTGATGCCCTTTGCCTTTTGGATCCTGATATGGGCATGCTGTCTGCCAGTGGACTGTCTGGCCACAGTGCTGACATTCCCCATTCCATTGGCCACCTCCCCTCCTCTCTTCCAGAGGTCTGCAACCCCTACCTGCATGGGTTCCGGGTCCCCAGACCCCAACTCTAAATCGCTGGGTTTCTGTTTATGGGTCAATTGACCCAGCCTTTGGTTCATGGTGTGGTTAAACATCTGGCGTTCTCAACGTCACTCTCTTAGGCGATTGTCCAGTTGAATTGCCAGTGTGTACAATTCGTAAAGGCTCTCAGGAGGATAATGGGCCGCTAGCTCATCCTTGTCATGTTCTCCAAGGCCCTGCATGAACACTGCCTGAAGAGCTGCATTGTTCCAGCCTGAGGCAGCCACTAAAGTCCGGAAATCAATGGCATAATCAGCCACTGAGCAACTACCCTGGTGGATATGAAGCAAGGAGGAAGCCCCTTTCCCGGGGCTGGGATGATCAAAGGTGGCCCTAAGGTCAGTGATAAAAGCCTGGAGCATGAAGTGGGGAGTGAGCTTACTTTGCCACACTGCAGTGGCCCATGTAAGCACCCTTCCAGACAGCAGGGCTATCATAAAGTCTATCTTGGCCTGATCAGTAGGATACAGAGAGGGCTGCATCTCAAAGACTAAGGAACACTGCATGATAAAAGGATTACAGCCTCCAGCCTCCCCTCCATAGGGTTGGGGGGTAGGCAGTCAGGTCTACACAGGGACCCCCTGCACTGCCCCACTGCTAGTTGGGTGAAGAGGTACGGCGGGGGAGGCAAAGGGCTGCAGCAGAGCCTGGATATGGGAAATGTTCTCAAATATGCCACAAACCTCAGCAAACAGGACAGTGAGAGCCTGATCGTGTCTCCAAAGGGCGGTGGCCTGACCTGAGACAATCTCATTTAATCGCTCAATACCCGTTGGTTCCTGTCCTGGTGTGGATATTGTTATGGTGGAGGATTCCCCAGGTGGTAAGTGGTAGGGAACCCTAGCCCATTGGCCCAAAAGAGCTGGATGTAAACAGAACCAAGAGGAATGAACAAATTAAATGAAACTGTGAGGGAGCACTTATGTGACAGGGATTAGACAATGAGCTTGCCAAGGTGGGGATTCTAACCGGCAATCTCCAGGTCTACATGCACTGGAATTAAACAGTTGAGCTACTGTTCCGGTGTTAAGAGTGGGAGTGATTGTGACTATTAGACAATCCCTAAATAAAGCTTTCCCTAGCATAAAGCAAATGATAACTTGTGGAATGACAATAATTTAACTTAAATGAATATACTCCCCTCTCCCTTCTCTTTTAAACCAAAATGTTTCCTATGTTTCCTTTAAACCAAAAAATTTTCTCCTTTCCTTATAAACCGAAATACTTTCTCCTTTTATTTTAAACAAAAATATTTTCTTTTCTTTTAACATTTCATTTAGTCTCTTTTCTTTTTCCGATAAATCTCCAGCAACGTGGCATGGCAACATGTAATGTCCGTGTGCCGAGCTGTGTTGCTTCGTGTCTTTTAAACATGGCTCACAGCAGCGGCACATTTGCCCCGATTGAGGCCATATGATTGTCGCCTAGCAACTGGGTCTATATTAGGATCTCGGGTTGGCCGCGGCACTGCCTGAGAGGTGACTGCTGATGCCACAGTGACTTGCGATGTTACACCTAATCCCCCACAACTGCATTCCCAAGCCCTCTAACCATGTCCCCCAACTCCCCTCTATCACAATTCCCAAAGCCATCTAAACCATGTTCCAAAAACACTTTCAAGCACATTCTCAAGCCTCCCTTAACACATTCCCAAACTTCCTCACACATGTTCCCAAATTCCCCATCTCTTTCTGTGAGTTGGAAACTAATTCCATGTGACCCATTCATTCTAACCTAAGGAGGAATTCTTTCCAACTGCACTTCCTTCATCCTAACCCCTTACCTTTCATTTTAACCCCTCCCTCTTTTATTCCAACCCATGGAAAGGTCTTCCCTATCTCTACACATCACATATTGTTCTCTCATGACCCCTGCAGTATTCCTTGCTGATGTCAACTCAAGCCTTGACTACCTTCACAGTTGATGTGGCTGGGATTCACTTAGTTATGAACTTCATCGCCTGATCTCCTCACACCTCTGCTGAGAGCTTATACATCACCACTATTCACCTTTTCAGCTCCATCCATTCACACATTCCACTTGCACCACTCCAAATAATCAGAGTTCTCATGATCTCTTCCACCATAACCCCTCACTCCACTATCATAGCTAAACCTTCATCTCTGTTCATTACAGCTTCCCTACAAAGTGCCAGAACATCTTTTAGTTCCCCATAATGCTCCTACACTTCTACACTGACTGCTCGATTTTCTTCTTCAGTTAATCCTACACAAATATAATGCTTCCCAGAATTTCAGCCCTTTAAACCCCATCAATCATCTTAGCGAATGGGTCCCCCCCCCCCCTCTCTCTGTCTGTGTGTTTGTAGCATTTCTGAAGCGTTTGGAAGAGTTTTACTCAGTAATGAAGGGGAAGAAGGTCGTGCTTCGTGTAGAGGTTGCAGATCCCAATGCTGAGGTCAAATGGCTCCGAAATGGTCAGGAGATCAAACCTTCCGCCAAGTGAGACACACACACACAGACACACACACACACATACACATACACACACACACACACACACACATTTTCTGAGTCTGAGAGATCGGACTGGCAGATTGAGTCTTCACAACTGACAGGTTCTCCGTGTTATAGGTATATTATGGAGGCCAGTGGAAATGTCCGCACTCTTACCATAAATAAGTGCACCTTGGCCGATGATGCAGCTTATGAGTGTGTGATTGGAGAAGATAAGTGTTTCACTGAGATCTATGTCAAAGGTGAGTGTGTGTGTGGGAAGGGGTGGTAATATGTGTGTGTGTTGGTGTGTGAATTTAAATGTTCATATACTAAGAAAGAGAAACTGAGAGCATGTATGAAAATGTGTATGTGATAAAATCAAGTCTAGAGGATTTTACTGATATTCCACTATAGTTTGTTTACAACCAAATGTTGTTTCTCTAGGACCACAGTGCAACACATCACAGAATACAAGACTTGTGCGAATATGAGTGCAGGGCAATCAATACACAGGACAATAAATATACAGAACAATGAACCCACAGAACAACAGAACAGTGCATGAAAGATATTGCTCAGTGGATTGTAAACTATTGCTTAGTGTAGCGGCAATAAGTATAGCAGAAATATTGGCATGAAAAAGAGTCTTATAAGTAAAATGCATCTGAAGCAGCTTTGTAAAGTGCAGGTGTGCAGGGTTTAGGTGTCTGAATGCTCCAGGTGTGCACTGGGAGGCAGCAGGGTGCTGAGTAATCTGATTGCCTCGTGTTAGAAACTGTTGCAGTGTATGCTGGTGGTGGCACACATGCTCCTATACCTTCTGCCAGAAAGCAGGAGGTTGAAGAGTCCATGCAAGGGTGGGAGGGGTTGTTTGCAATGCTAATGCCCTTGCTGATGCAATGGTTGTTGTTCTCAGCTGTTCTCAAAATCCAGGGTCTTATGATCAGAGTTTTTCCAGTTCCTACACCACATGGTGAGACAAGTGGTCAAGATGCTCTCTATTGGCCCTCTGTGGAATGTGGTAGCCACACATTCCAGGAAGGGGAGCCACTGTTGGGCCAACTTGGCTAGGCATGAGGTGTTGAGACTCCAGGAGAGGTCCTCTGTCATGTGCACAGCAAGAAACTTGGAGATTTTGACTTTCCACAGTCGTTCTGTTGATACTGCAGTCTCAGGTCCTGGTTTGCATAGCTGCCCAAGGTTGCAAACTGTAGCTCCTCCTGCAGTTTATCATTTATTTCTCCCAAGTTTTGATTTCTAGTGTTCAGATGGCAATGATAGACATGTTCAACAGTCTCCTAACTTGTATCGACTACATGAAAATAGCACAATATTCCTGGACATCAAGTACATGTGCTATGTGCTGCCCACCATCTTGGTCAGAGAAGGATGGTGTGTTTGTGTTTGTTTCAGAGCCACCAGTTACAATCACAAAGCTGCTGGATGACTATCAGGTGGTGGTTGGAGAGAGGGTGGAGTTTGATATAGAGGTTTCAGAGGAAGGAGCACAAGTCATCTGGTTAGAACACACACACCATCTCTCTCTCTCTCTCTCACACACACACACACACACACACAGCAAAATTCTCAGATAGGATTTTCCAGTGTTACCCGAAATTCTTAAATATGGAGTTGAATTAACATTGTAAAACTATGCTTCAACACTAAAGGAATCAATTGTACAAGAGAGTTGGTATCATTGTCAAGTGCTGGAGATTCCTACAGTTTTATGAAATCAAGCTCTGTTTAGCAGAATAAATTTTTAACTCTGCATCTGAATTGTATTATTAACAATTTAGAAAGACTGTAAAGATTGGGACAAAATAAACACCAGCATAGTGTTTAATGAAGTCTCTCAGGGATGATTTAACACTATAGAATATTCTATGTATATTCAATTTGTTTATTTAGTGCTTTAAACATTATTTAAACTATCCTTTTCATAAAGCAGAAGTTAATGTGTGTGTGCGTGCATGTGTGTGTACGTGTGTGTGTGTGTAGGTGCTATGAGGAGCAGGAGTTGAGCCGTGATGATAAGAATCTGCACTATCGCTTCAAGGTGGATGGGAAACGTCACAGGCTGATAATTCAGGAGGCCACTCTGGAGGACACAGGAATGTACCACGTTTACACCACCGGGGCCCACACTAAAGGAGAGCTCATTGTGGAGGGTATATATCCATCTGTCTGTCTGTCTGTCTCTCTGCCTGTCTGAAGATATCTCTCCCAAATAAATTCATTATTCTCCATGACTGTATTGAACTTTGTATCCCTCTGTGCTGTGCTCCTTTCTTATCCTGTTGCTATTTCTCTGTCTCTCTGCCTCTCACTCTCTCCTGGTTGTCTCTTTCCCCCATTCCTCCCCTGTCTGTCTTTCTTACTTTGAGTAGAGAAGGAGTTGGAGATTTTACAGAGTATAGCAGATCTGACTGTGAAGTCAGCAGAGCAGGCCATGTTTAAGTGTGAGGTCTCAGATGAAAAAGTGACAGGAAAGTGGTTTAAAGATGGAGTGGAAGTCCTGCCGAGCGAGCGCATCAAAATCACACATATTGGCCGGTAACACACACGCACACACGCAAACAACTAAAAATCTTTAACACCCTATATTCCTATATTATAAGCTTTACCTCTGATTGAAAGCACTGACAATGGAGACTAATTCACTCCTAACAAAAAACCTCACCATATCAGTAATGTGTGTGTGTGTGTGTGTGTGTGTGTGTGTGTGTGTGTGTGTGTGTGTGTGTGTGTGTGTGTGTGTGTGTGTGTAGAATCCATCGTTTGACTATAGATGATGTGCAGCCAAGTGATGCTGGTGATTACACATTTGTTCCTGATGGATATGCTCTGTCTATCTCTGCCAAACTCAACTTCCTTGGTGAGATTTTTTTATTCATTATTTGTTCATTAATTGTTAATTATTTAATAACATTTTCAAATTATTTTATAAAAAAAATAAGTTTGCAAAGTTGGGATGCTGTGTAAAGCACAAATAAAAATGAAACACGGTGATTTGTAAATCCTTTTTGACCTGTATTTAATTGAATACAATAAAAAGACAAGACCCTCACTGACAAAGATATGAAAATAAAATATCAATAGATTTGATCAACTTCTAACATTTTATATAAAAGTTATAAAAGTCACTATCAAGTATTTATGTATTATTTAGCTTTTCCATAACTTTGTAAAAAGTGTTTTTAAAAGAAAATACTTTCTCTTATTCATCCATCTTACTTCCTGCTTCTTTTTTCCTCTCAGAGATCAAGATTGACTATGTGCCCAGGCAAGGTGAGCAATCAGTCAACCAGCCAATCAAATCAAATCAAATCAAAACAAATAAAATGTCATCTCACTCATTTCATTATTATGTTTATTCATCCATCATTCTATCTGTATGCCATCAATTCATTAATCTCTCAGTTACTCCTTTCTTTTTCTGTCTTTATCGTTCTCTCTTTTTCCTTTCTGTCTTGTCTTTCTCTATTCTGTCTTTGTCTATTTTCTCTCCTGTCTCTGTCTCTATCAGAGCCTCCTAAGATCCATCTTGATGTGTCGGGTAATGTGGTCTCTCAGAACACAATCATCGTTGTCGCTGGCAACAAGCTCCGCCTTGATGTGGAGATCTCAGGAGAGCCCGCCCCTATTGTGTGCTGGAAGAGCGGGGAAGAAGTACAAACAAACACACAGACAAACAGTTGATTTTAAACAGGTTTGAGCCAGACAGATCAGAGAAAGATTTAGGTTGGATTGAGACAGATTTGAGATACATCTGAGGCACATCTGAGCCTGATTTGAGATAGATCTGAGAGAGATAAGAGACAGAAAAGAGACAGAGCGGTCACAGATCATGGACAGATTTAAGATAAATCTGAGACCAATTTCAGACTCAGGTATGAGACAGATCTGAGATCAGTTTAAGATGCAACATTATTTTGTCAGAGACTCGTTTATGTCTTGCTCAGTCTGTACTTTATCTGTAATTGGTTCCTCCTCCTTTACAGGAAATCACAGCAAAGGAAGGGCGTATCAGAGTGGAGAGTAGGACGGGCCTGAGCTCCTTTGTCATTGAGGGGGCGGAGCGAGAGGATGAAGGAAACTACAGGATCATTGTAACTAATCCAGCAGGAGAGGATAGAGCTAATCTGTTTGTCAAAATAGTGGGTGAGGAATAATATAGTTTTATTTGTTTCATCTGTAAAGCTTTATCATCTGTGTTAACTTTTAACTGTGTGAACTAAACTTTACAAAGTTAAGCCTTTATAACCCACAGCATTTGTGTGTGTAGATGTTCCAGATCCTCCTGAGCATGTGAAGTGTATTGCAGTAGGAGAGGACTGTGCTACTATAACGTGGGAGCCACCCAAATTCGATGGAGGAGTGCCACTTAAGGGTAAAACCATTCATTTGGAACATAATGATTTTTAAATGTCTAAGTTATGATACTATTTTACTACTACAGGTGCTGATATACACTTATGTATTGGCGTTCATGCATGTCCACTTTATGATCAATTACAGCTTAACTAATAAATTAATTTGTAAGTTAAAAATGATTATTTGTAAAATACAATAGGATTTGAATTATCTGGTAACAGCTTTGCTTCTATTTATAAATCAACATGCATCTGTAGTGGTGTTTCTTTAACCTGAGCATTACTGCTACAGGTTTCACAAGTGTTCTTCCTGTTGATTGACGGTTCTAGCATTCTAAAATTTTCTACTTAAATTTTTTTCCTGAAAAAAAATACACATAGGACTTTGAAGAGTTTTGCTCAGAGGGACACATTGAAAATCACTTTAGAAACTTCCATTTTTCTGCAGGTTATCTGATGGAGAGGAAGAAAAAAGGATCATCTCGATGGACAAAGCTGAACTTCGATGTGTTTGCAGACACAAAGTACGAAGCGAAGAGAATGATTGAGGGAATTCTATATGAGATGAGAGTTTTTGCTGTTAACGGTGTTGGAGTTTCAGCACCAAGTCTCAACTCCAAACCCTTCATGCCAATTGGTGAGAACACAAACACACAAACAGTGAGTGTGTGTTCCAGTCTCTCCATGACTCTGTATGATTCGCCGGTGCTCTTGTAATCTCTGTTTCTCTCTCTTCCTAAGCCCCCACTAGTGAGCCCACAAAGTTAACAGTTGAAGATGTGACTGACACAACTTGCTCCCTGAAGTGGCTGGCTCCAGAAAAAATTGGCGCTGGAGGGTTGGATGGATATGTCATTGAGTACTGCAAAGAGGGAGGTAAGCACAATTTATAGCCCAGCTCTCAGTATGTGAACATCTGCACTACTGCATGGGAACCAGAAGTTCAGATCACAGAAAGACCCAAAAACATGGCACTGTTGGCACTGTCCTTGAGACAACATCCCTCAGATCACCAGGTGGAGCTGTCAGGTTGTCAGGTGTCAGGAAAGTGGGATGGATGGAGACTACTGAAGTCAAGCCAGTGACAAAGACTAGAACAGGATGTGTAACTGGACCTACAAAAGTGGATCCATTTAAATTTCAAGGGACATACCAGGTGCAGGGACTTAATAATGGGATATATCAGGTTCAGGGAATGTATCAGGATCAGATAATAGAACAGAATCAGGGATTAGATTAATCCCTGGCTGGGGAGCAAACTGTCTCCTATGCAGGTTCATACTCCCCTAGTTGCATGGATTTTGGATTATCTGACTGATAGGCCACAGTACGTACGACTACAGGGATGTAAGTCTGAC